>JACJUY010002298.1:92241-111408 GCA_014220935.1 Platorchestia sp. MABIK | reverse complement strand
TAGTCTGGAGGCAGCTTTTCTCAGGTCTTGTGGAGGTCCGCGGCTTGCCGCTGGGATCACCACAATCCCTTCCCACAGGAGTAATTTGTGCAAATAAATTTTGCCTCTTTTTTTTTTTTTGCCGTGTGTTTTCTGAATTTTCTTATTTGAAAGTCTTCTCTGAAAATGAGAACGAGAAAAGATGTTGATTACTGATTGAATTTTTAACTTCAAATTCTTATTCTCAATTTAGCCACTCCTTTTTTTTTTTTGACTAGCACTTATTTCACCGCAAACACACCTGCGCTTTTCTTGTACTTTGTGTCACGACCTCGTCGGTAGAACTGCCATCCCTCACGCGCAAGATTTTCCTTTTGGGTCTGTTCTTTTTCCAACCCCTTAAAGAAGGAACCAATCACATATTAGGAGTGTTAGAGGTGTTCGGTTAGCTCCTCCTACATTCCCCAGCATAGTGTTCACCGTTGGATGCTCTGGTGCTCGAATTTCCCTCCCCTTAAGTGTTCAAAGTCTAAAATCCCTTTTTTTTTAAACCTTTAGCATTGGCACCTATTTTTTCTCAGTGTGTTTCTTATAGAAGTTTATGCATCGTGGTGCGAGCTTCGCTTATCGCTGTTCCAAACACAGTGAGGGTCTCCCACACCCTAATTCAACCTTTGCTCCTGTGTTTTATGGGCCCTTAGACTGCCAGTCTTCTCGCCGCTCGAAATAACACACGGCTCATGGGCCCAAATACACAGCACCACACACGAGCACACAACTCAAAAACACATGACCGTTGGCTTACCAGGCATACAAAAATGTTGAAGCAAACCACTCGTGTGCTGTTTGAATATGCAATTTTTTTATGTGTACTACGATACCAACAAAGCTTACTTAAGTACTACAATACCCTACAAAAGTATGCAAAACACAAAAAACACATCAGTTAAAAATACCCTACAAGTCAGTCAAAAATTCACCAAAATTAAAATGTTTCTTAACAGCTTAGTTCTTATGTAACTTAGAAAAAGTTTGAAAAGTCGTCATTTTTTCCTTGATTTTTTCATTAACCAGAAATTAGGATGAATTAAAAAAAAATCTTATGTCAGTAGATAGGGCAGCTTTTTGCATATCCAATGATACCTGAATCATTGCTCTACAACAAAAACTTTTGGATAGATTTTGAAAAAAATCATTTATCCCTTATTTTTCCCCCCATTATCTCCGTAATAATGCTAAAAATGAGAAAAGTTATGGAGATGACCCCTATTTATTTCCAAAAATACAGACGTAAGCCAATTTTCATAGATCTAGATCCCATAGAAAAATGTTACAACCATTTTCAAAAAATTAACTAATATCTTCAACTTGGTAATTCTTTACATAAATTTTTCTTATAGCAGTCAAAGTTTTTTATTGAAAATGATAATAATTCTCTGACTTGTCATGCAACAACTCTTTGCGCATCCAATGACACCTAAATCATTGCTCTACGAAAAGTACTTTTTGGTACGACGTCTCTTGAAAAGTACCCACTTTACCTTCCTCTTTCCCCATTATCTCCAAAATTATGTTGAAAGTGGGAAAAAGTAAAGAAACAACCCCTATTTACTTCCAAAAATACAAACGTATGCCAATTTTCATAGATCTAGATTAAATACAACAAACATTATAGCCATTTCCTTGATTTTGGGTAGACATCCTCCTCAATGGACCCAGTTGATTTTTGGCATGTATAAAAGTGCTTTCTTTTGATTATAAAATCGAGTTGAATAATGAACTTTAGCTTGACCTTCAGTTTACAACCTAATATCTGACATGAAAATATTTTAATCAAACAAGAGTTAGTAATATACTTAGATTGCACTTATCTCTATACTGGTTGGAAGGTTTTTACTGAAGCATGTGATAATGTGCAGATTGAGATTGAAGATATTTCTCTTGGTAAATAAATTATGAGAAAGTGCGAGAGAAGAAAGCTGCCAAAATTTGAGAGGAAGAACATCACTGCAGGAGGTTGTGGGAAAGTATCTAATTTTGGGTCATTCTTTTGATTTACGTGCACCTGGACAAATGCTTATCTTGATCTCCTTCTAAGTACTCATTATTTGCTTAAGAGTGCTACAATTCTTCTTCCATTATTTAATCAAAGAAGTGATTTATGTTGAAAGATAAAAGCTGAATTTGCCTTCATTCTACCACACTTTGAAAGTGATCTTCTTTTAGAAAATTAAAGTCTTATACAAGCATATAAGAGTGGCAAAATGTGTAGTTGTGATGTAAAGGTCAGCTGTCCTTTGTTTCAGGCCTAGTTTGGCACATTTTAAACTATCAACATTTTAAAATCCCAAGTCCATAATGGAGAAGCCTCAAACAATAACAAAAAATGTTGTCACACAACTTTCTCCTTCAAAGTGGATGCAACTACTGTATTTCTAGGAATTTGTTCTCCCAAAGAGAAAATATGAAGTCCCAAGTTAGAAGTTAGTAGACCTTCTCTTATGTTGAAAAAGAATAGAATTTTTTCATTGTAGACCATCTGTTCTTTCTTTCACTGCTGTCTTATTTTTCAGTATGCCTGACTTCTTCTATCTTCGTGTTTTTTCATAAACTTTTTCCTCTTTCTATGAATAAGGAGTTGTGTGTGGGAACATATTTTGTACATGGATTACCTGTTTCCTAAACTCCATACTGAATGGTATAATTTTCTCTTTAGATTACCTTTGTTGTGGTGAGGGAGACTACAATTAATTCCCTTATTCAATCATCAATCACAGGCCTTTATTTGACTAGATTGCACATGCTATCTCCAGTCATGCACAGTTGGACTGATCCATTGTAATGATTTTGATTTTCCATCTGTGAATTGGAGTCCAACTTCCAGAAATTAATTTGCGTAGTGAAGCACAAAATGTAGTTTTGCTTTCTTTGTAGTAGTTTTAAAACTACTTCAAAAAACCAAGTCAAAATGTCGAATTTTGAAACTGATTTATGCAAGTTTAGGGTGATGATTCAAATTTTAGGGTCAAATTAGGGTGGATTCGAATGCAGCTGATGGCGGCAGACAATTTTTCCTGCATTAAACACGAACCAGAAATATCTGGATTATGTTTTGTTGGTCTATTCGACAGAGAACTCCTTAGTTCACAATCTAGCAAAGCTACGTAATGTTCTTGCTTCGTGAAAAGAAGAAGGGGAGGAGTGCGTTGGGAGGATGCCACAGCATGCGCTCCTGGAGCAGTGATACTTCTCTGTGATATACTTTGTGCTGGATCCTTCAAGGAACCACAAAAAACTTGCAAGAAAAGATATTCATATGTTCAGATAGCTTTTAGAAAGTCAACCGCGTCAATTTTTCCAAGCAATATAGCTTGCAAATGAGAAAAGTGAAAAAATTGTAGAAAAAACAGTCAAACAGTTGAAGGTAAAAAGTTCAATAGCTATCTCCAATAGTTATTATCGTAGAGCTATGATTTAGGTCTCATTGAATGCGCCAAAAGTTGCATGGCTGGACGTGAGCTCGTTGTGAAATTCATAGTTATTTTTTAGTTACATTGAAAAATTTGCGGAAAAGTGCATGACGTTGCAAAAATTCAAAATTTCACAAAAGATAAACTATTGCGAATTTCATAACGAGCCCACGTTCAGTCATGCAGCAACTCTTTGCACATTCAATGAGACTTGAATCATTGCTCTACAGTAATAACTTTTGGAGAATAGCTTTTGAAAATACCGTACGTTTTCACTCATCATCTCCGTAATCATGGCGGAAATGGGAAATGTCTGGAATACAAGCCCTATTTACTTTCAAAAATACACACAAATGTCAAATTTCATAAACATTTATCCCGTAGGACAAATGTGAGAGCCATTTTCTCAATTGTGACCAGACGTTCCCCTTAAGGGGAATGTTTACCAAACTTCGAAAAATTCTTGATTTTATTTTTTTTATTGATTCACTAGAGATATGCTTAGTGCGCAAGCTGACCAAGTTGTAGAATGATCTGGGCTTTGTAAGGGGAGGAAACGGGGTTGGAGAGGGGGAGGAGTTTAAGCGTCGCAGCCAGCACTGGCCATGCAGAGCATGTGCCACGCCCTGGAAAATTCTTGATTTTGCTTTCTCTGTAGCTCTATTCCGTAGAAAAATGGTTAGTGCACAAACTAGCAAAAGCACAAAACGTTCTGCCCTCTATGAGAGGGGGAATCAAGATCAGGAAGCAGGTCCTAGCTGCTAGCACAGGCGAATCTGTTTTCTTGGTAGAAAATGCGCTTTCTGAATAGGGAAGATAACTGTTTCAAAAGCTATCTCCTCCAAAAGTTATTATTGTAGAGCAATGATTGAGGTCTCAATGAATACGCAAAGAGTAGTTGCATGGCTGGATGGAGAATCAGTTTGAAATTTGTGGTATTTTTTTTAATTCCATTGATAAATTGCAGAAAATCGTTGAATTTAATTTTTTTCAATAATTTTATGAAAAAAACTATTACAAATTTCAAATTTATTCTCCGTCCAGCCAAGCAGCAGCTTTTGCGCATTCAATGAGACCTAAATTGTTACTTTACGATAATAACTTTTGGAGGAGATGGCTTCGGAAAATATCCTATTCTTTCACCCATTTTCCCTCATTATCTCCGTAATTATTTCAAAAATGGTTACACCAAATTTCATAGATCTAGATTAACAAACGGGACAGCCATTTTCCTGATTTTGGGTAGACGTTCTTCTTAACTCCATGCTAAATGATGCCTTCCCCCTTCCTTTCTTTGGAATGCCTTAGTTGCAGTTAGGGAGGCTTAAACTAGCATCTAATCTCAGAAAAGTTCCACCAACTACTAAGTTGATTAAACTACTAAGTGTTATTGTAATCTGGTTTTGATTTTGGTGAATGATGTATTTCTGGGTTTGTTGGGGTTCATTAGTTGTATATCATTACCTTAATAACACATTTTTTGTGTCCCCAATATTGTGAAACAGGCATAATTGGAATATTCCTAATTTTGCAGGAGGATGATGACGACGTCAACATGCCTGTGCTGGGGCGCAAATCTGGATTCTCAGCTCCCAGCCTCTTCATGAAAGACACGGTGAGTGGATCACATCTCTGCAGTTGTTTGTCTCATAAATAAGTATTGCATTTAACAGTGGGCAAGAAATGTTTTAACCCTCTGTCTACCAGAACTCAAATTCATTAGGGAAAAGTATTCAGAGAAAAATATTTTTGGCACCCTAGAACATCAGTGAAATTTATCTGGCAAGTATTTTTTCTGGTAATGCAAGCTCCTACTTCTCAATTTTAAACAAGAAAATCATGTGTCTAAAAATGTATGCTTAGCAAGGAAAATGTTTGATACCAAGAAATGAGTTTTGAATTTTTCAATCAATTAAATTTTTACTCAAACTTTCCAACAAATGAATGAACGTCTGTAAAAACACGTTCCAGTTGAATGAAAAAGTTATTAAATGTGTTACACACATCATGTGGCTTAATGGGGTCCAACTGCCCTAAAATTCACATCATTTACCCAATTTTTTTCAAATTTCCCTTTTCGCATTTCTATTGCAACTAGGTTGACAAAAATGCGTACATATGTCAAATTGAATTCTAAACACATTTTCTTCTATAAAATTTTTCGATTTTCGCCACTCAAAGAAAGTTACTGTGCAAATATAAGAAAAAAATAAATACTTGTGCAAAAAGGGTCTTCCTCTACAATTTTTTACGTAGAAGCGCGGTTTTGGTCTCATTCGACGGGGAAGGGCTGTAGGTACCTCGTCACGAAGGATTTTCTTGAATTTCGAATTAGGAAAAATTTATTGTTACTCATGTCCAATAAATGTACAAATAATCTTAGTTTATTTACAATGAAAATTTTATTTTGAATTCAAATAAAATTCCGCTTTGCTACGCTGTTTCAATCGTCGCACTGCATTGAATGAGACCAAAATCACGCTTCTATGTTGAAAATTGTAGAGGAAATGTGGATTTGCACAAATTTACATCTATATATATGTTTGCATAGCAAATATGTTCAGAATTCAATGTTACATATCGGTATTCATTTTTGTTCACTTAGCTGCAACTAGAAAATTAATCTAAATTTTTCCTGGGGAAGATATTTTTTGCACAGATATGAAAATAATTTTTTTTCTAATTCGAAATTGAGAAAATCCTTTGTGACAAGGTTCCTACAGTCCTTCCGTGTCAAATGAGACCAAAATCGAGCTTCTACGTGAAAAATTGTGGCACCAGTTTATATCTCCAAATATGTTTAGGAATAAATTTTTTATATTGCAAAAATTTTGACAGAATAAAAGGAATTCAGAATTAAATTTTACATATCTGTTCCCATTTTCATTAACGGAGTTGCGATAGAAATGTGAAAAGGGAAATTTGAAAAATTGGGTAAATGATGTGAATTTTAGGGTAGTAAGACCCCTTAAACTTAGTGGAAATCAATAGCAAATTACATTTGCAAGGCTGCTCTCATGTCTGAAAAAAAAGTTTCATGAATGTTATTAATTGTTCTAATTTTTTTTTTTATTTCAAAATATTCTCCTACTGGTAAAATTACTTTGAAAATTATGTTAGATGCCTTAAACTAGAAGCTCTAGCATGCTGGGCATTGGAGTTACCATCAGTGGACAAGAATTAATGCAGCTTCATTGAAGTATCTGTTCAGTTTGTAGATCACACTCATATTATCTCTCATACTGTTGCTGTCAAAAGACAGACACTGTGATTTTTTGCAGCAGTTTCTAATGCGTGCTGCAACAAAGCACATGTATGCCTCATCCGTCACTGCCACTGAGCACCAGCCTTCAATACACAGCAGATAATTTGCTGCCTCCCTTACCAAGCAATATAATCTACCCACGCCCCACCACCACTGAGCACCAGCCTCCAATACACAGCAGATCACACCCACGCCCCACCACCACCACCACCACCACAGAGCAGCAGCCCCTAACGCGTGCGTGTGTTGCAGATTGACAAGGACCACGACCCGATGGCGCAACACAAGCGCCCTACAATCGCAGACCGCGAGGACGACTACAGGGCGAGGCGCAGGGCCCAAGTCCTGTCTCCAGACCGCAGTGATCCTTTCCTCGATGGTATGTGTTGTGATTGGCATTTGTTTTACTACCTTAAGCATTGTAATTTAGTTCCAATTGAGGTCATTCTTTCATTTCTTCAAAACCTCATTAGGAACTTTGAATCTGCTGTAGTTTGAATTTGTACTTCATGATGAGCTAAAGAAATAGTTTTTTCTATCATTTTGTTGACGTATGTCTTCAGTATTGTCCAGTTTTTACTCTTATATCTTAAACTAGTGTATATTTTGTTATTATTTGGCTTTTTATGTTTTGTCAATGATTACCATTTGTTTGATGCTTTTACGGCATACATTGTTAGTTATGACATTTCTACCGTTCTGGAGAGGTTTTGAAGAAATGAAACTGGTTTAAACTAGCTTGTGTAGTGTTATTTTTCCTCACGATAGCTCGAGGACATCAACCTCTGGCCATGTAAACACCCATTGCAGATAGCATTTACTTCTCTTTGAATCTAACCATGCTTAGTAAAAAAAGCAGTCACTTGAGCGCTCATGCAAGCTTATGAGCACACGCAAATGTGTGCGTCACTCATATGAGATGTTCTCAAGGTACCGTGAGTGTGTGAAATTCTTTTTTGAGCATTGACAATTGCACAGCCCAGTGGGTGAGTTGCTGGCTCTGTAACTACCATCAGTGAGCTTCGTCAGGCCACTGTGTTGGTGACAGACCAGGTCTTTCTTGGGTCCTTAGTTGTGCACTGTCCACCATGGGTGTCGAGGTAAGCCAGCACGGCTACCGCGCACGTGGTGTAGACGGTGACGCTGTGTGGCAACTGTCAAGTCTCATCTCGTACTGGGGCACCAATTATTTAGATGATAATCCATTGCGTTTTTCAGATTTTAGCCTTGTTGTTGTAGTAGTGAAGCCTCAAAAAGATCGGGTTAAAAATACTTTTTTAGCGCAATATTAGTGCATGGGCGCTGATAATGTGATGGATTATTACTAACCTATTGGCGCCTGCGTGTACAAATGAAAGTTTATTTTCTGTATTATTAGGTACGAGTGTCTGAATTTGCTTGTGCAGGGTTTTCCATTGTGCCATTCATTGATTCTCCATTTGAAATATTCGAATTTTACAGTAAAGAAAAGTTGTATTTGTTTGATCAGGATATGTTGAGATCTCGAATGAAGAACACTTTGTGACCCTGCACAAGTGGAGTGTTTGGTGTCTGCCTGCTGAAATTGTTGTTGTCTTGAATTACGAAGAATTTAGAAGGTGGTGATGACGCTAGAGAGTTATTTACCTTGAACCTTCGTCTTGTGGGGGTGCTCTGTGAAAATTCCACGTTTTCAAGTCAAATTGAACTTGTAAAAAACAGTTGAGAAGTGGTTTCAGTGACCAAATCAATGGTTCGTTGATCTCTAGCTGCTTGTTAATCTTCATTGAATTTGTCTCCATTTTGAGTATCGCTGAATAAAGCTCGAAGAGCCACGTATCATATGCTCAATTGATTCCTGATGCTGTATGTTATGCTGCTGCAGTTTCTAGCTTAGCAGCTTCTTTTTATTTATACCAACCATGTACATTTCAGGTGATCGGAGCTGACCACGTCTGCTATCGTAATTTACAGTGTTATGTACTTATATTAGCCATGCTACTGCCTCTTAAGAGATTCTTGTTTGAATATTCAGTGCAGGATTTTCTTACGTCGGTAGAGTGCTATCTTGTCAGAGGTTCAGCTTGAACGTATGTATATCATGTCCAGCGAGACCTGAACTTTAAGATAGAAGAAAGGTTGCTCGAAATTCGTAGTGTCTTGAAGACACTTGAAGTGTCTTTATTTATCTTTCTTAATTACCCATCATAAAAAAAAGAGGTGTGAATACTTTCTACAAATTTTGTCCACCAATATTACAAGTTAACTTTGACAAATGGATTAGAAATGAATGGCTCACAATCAAAAATGTTGGAGCTACTTAAATTGTCTTTGGTTATTTAAAGAGCAGGTTGGGGAAATCGTTCATTTCTTTGCCTAAAATTTCTATATCTTCTATTATGAATCGGCAAACCAAAAATTTCAGAATTTTGGAGTATTGACACTATTGTTGAATATTGGCACTATTATTGAATATTGGGGATCAACAAAACTTACTTCAGGTGTTTGGTCCTAGACCACAAAAATTTTTCATTAATGTACACTTCAAAGTGTTGGAAAATTTTATCACACAAAATTTTTTCAAGTGGTCGAGTTTTGATGCCTCATTGGCACAAGTTTCTGATCATCTGGGTATCTAGCTACTATAATTTTAGGATGTGAGCTTGAAAATTTATCGAGAGGCAACCAAATGATATCGTCTGCTGAAGGCTCAGAGAAAGTGAGCGGTATTGAAAGACTTGGTCGTGGGTTTCGTCCTGGGTTCCTTCGATACTTTTCTACGAGAGAACCAAAAAGCCAGAAGACTGTCTCTTGACTCATACTAATGACCCGTCTGTTCTCCCCTGCCACGGCGTGTGTCGTGCTACAGGCTGTCTCCTACACCACGCCGCATCCAATGATCATGAGCCTCTCTGTCTGCTAACTGCCGCTCGATTTATATCAATTCTGCTCGGCCTTAGGCACTTGTCGTAGGCTTAGCCCTATAGGTAATGTCAAGGCAGTGATCTCTCGCTCAAGAATAGTCATTCATTGGCTGCTTCTGACGTGAATTTCGAAAAGCGTTTTGTATCTCTAGTGCTCACATTTTTTATTTTTGAACTCAGTGAAATGATGTTCGTTTTGAAATTGCAAGGAAAGAGCTGCATTCTCTGCAGTACATGTCTTGTATTTGCTATTTTTGTTGTAGCTTTTTCTATTTCACCCAACTGTGTGTTCCAAGTATTACTGCCTCATCTCAACCAATTGTTGGGTATTGACGAATCAGTTCTTGTTTGACTGTTCTTCTGTAGAGCTCAATTTTTATCCAAAGTTCATTCAACCTCAACCAGAGATCTATTCTGTCACCGTGTTCTTCTACTAAAATAGTGGTTATCAGAGAATATACTAGCCTTAGTGCACTAGTGTCTCAATATTACTTACCACTTGAATTTTGTCATTGGCCGATGTTAGGTATTTGTCATCACTCGTTTCTGCGGCGCTGTTTCCTATGAAATTCTTCGTGAATGACTTGAAAACTTCACATAAGAGCTGTATAAACTCTAAAGTAATAAAGCGGCCAGACGATATGAGAGAGGCTCCCAGGTAACTATAGAGAGTAGGGTCCGTCCCCCGTCTTGGTTCACTGATTTCAAATGTGTCTTTGGTTTCTGTGCCTTCGATTTACAGCCATGAGCTAGGTAGGATTATTGTAGTGTGTGAGTGAAGCGTGCCTGCACAAACTACCGAAAATTACTAATCTCAAAGCTTATTTCTAGGCAATCCACTAGCATCCCCTGAACAAGGGTTCGCATGAGCGGAGCGGCGATGGCAGACACGTACGTACTGTAGGACTCCAGGCCAGCTCTGGGGTGACGGCTGCTCTCTCATTTGTTCCTTTTTATTCCATTCTCACCGTTAAATTTGGTTTCATGTAGCGCGTGGTCGTCGTTGGCCATCTCAGACTGCACGGAGCAAATAAGAGCATTGAGCTAAGAAAATTACCGAGCGTTTTGTATTGGAAGAACTGGAAAAATGGGCTGTGCCCAAAAGTAAATTTTATAGTCAGTGGTTGAGCTGATTTTCATCTATTTAACAGAATTCATGCCTTCAATGAATGCAACGACCTGCATAGTTTTACTTGGAAGTTGTAATTAGACCAATTGTTGTGTAACGATGAAGGTATTTAGTGGGGGGCCAAGTGCTTTGTAATAATGCTCGATAACGCTTCGGTTACAACGCTAGCACAAGACATTCCGGTCGTATCTGAGCGCCCGTCACCTCAGAGCTGCAGTACGGGTAAGGTAAAAACTTTTTGAAAGATCATTATTCATGGTAGAGGATCTTATTTTTCATTTCCTTGCACTCTCTTAATCCATTTTCTTCGTACCTCTCGTTTCCGTCGTTCAACCATTTCATTTGGATATCTCTTCTAATCTCTTTAAAGATAATCCTTACTTCTTTAGCAATTTAGTTTCTCTTTCTATCTAATTTTCTGTGCCTTCAATCTCATCGTTTTTTTTTTCGTTCTCCTGATGAGCATCCATTCTTCACTCAGTTCCTAATATGGTTTCAATTAGTTTCGTGAATTTACTTTAAGGTTCTCCTGTGTCCATGCGTCGTGTCTAACTCTCCTGTCGTGTTGCAGGTGGCAAAACTCCGGAGGTCAATGCGCGCACCTACGCCAAGATCATGCGCGAGCAGATGCTCAAAGGAGAGGAGCATGCTGTGAGTTCCATCTTTAGCTTAGCCTTCGCTTGTTTTGTGGTCATTTTTTGGAATGAGATGTTGATTAGAGAACAACTTCGTTTGTTTGACGAGAATGCTGCATTACGTGCTTCGAGTTAAAAGACATCTCTTACTTTGTGTCGTGTTGTGTACTCATCAGCCGGAACTCAACTCGAGATTCGGCTGGAAAATTGTGAAGTTTGCACATGTGATTTCAAATTTAGAAATAACTCGAAATAAAGGCAAATGAAGGTGTGAGTAGTGGAAAAAATTGGGTTTGGTAGATAAAAAAAATTTCGAATGAATTCTGGATTGTTCAATCCGTAAACCTTGAGTGTAAGTAATTTTTTTTTCAATTTACTCAAGTTCCGCGTTGATCTGGGGAAACAGTGTAGTGGGTGTGCCCCGTGAGTCATGAAATTTGTTTTTCTTTCACGTGTCCCGGTGTTTTTTGCATAAATTTTACAGTATTATTTTTAGACCTATCGGGTATGGTGAAAGTAAGTCAGTCTGATGTGAGTATCGGAGGTCTCTGGATCAATCATTTAATACACCCTTATTTTAACATGTAACGAAGAGCAATGACGATACTTTCGAGGGAAACAGCTGCTAAAACTCGTAAATTACTTCAGCAATGCTACTGTATCTCGTCTATTCGTATGTGCAAGTTATAAAGTTCTAAGAGTGAAAATTTAAAGAGGACATATGCCCTTCTGGATGACCCTGAACAAGCCAAACAGATGAAAACGGGACTCGTACGTAATTTTTGAATTATGATCCACTACGTTGCCGGAACTTTAATTTTCTAGAAGTATTAAGAACTAGTGTCACTCGCGTGCGAGAAGACACCGCCACTTTTTTTTTCTGTATCCCGACGAAGCAACTTGCCGCATCCCTATGCATTCTTGCAGAATCTATAAGCGCCTGGTCGATCGGTGTTTCCACTTCAAGAAAAGAAATAGCATTTTTAACTATATAATTTGAATATTGTGGAATAGAAATTGGGTTAAACTTTGAAGTTTAGGTTTATCACCAGTATTCGGGGAATCTCGGTTAAGATTTCGACTAAGATATTTTTTTTAATTTTCAGCATTTTTTTGCTCCTATTTTGTTCAAAATATTTCAGATTTTAATTTTGCTAGGCCCAACTTGGATGTTTGCATTCATCGGTCTAAGAGTCAAAGTTAAAATTCACCTCATAAGGTGTAATTTACAAACATAATTTCCTCGAGTAGGAAAGTATTTTCTCGCAAGCCAAACCTCTATACAGTATCAAATTTATACTTGAAGGTAAACAAGCCATCTGCATTAGGAGAATATGACCTACTAAAGCATAATTTCGAGTACATTTTAGTGTTCTAATAAACTAATGCTTAGAATTTTTTATGTTACGGCAGTTAAGTTCTCCCAATTTCAAAGGGGTGATCAATGTTACTTTCGAGAAGAGGTAACGGACATGAAATAGTCTGAAAACGTGTTCATTCTCATGGAGGCTAATAACACGTAGTATCGATATCTTCAGTAAACATTTTCGAATATGTTTCATGATTAGCCTCCTTTTACAATGGCACAGTTCTATATTAGGACATTAGAAGTAGATTTTCTCATTTGACATGGAAAGAATTCTCTTTCTTCGTGCGTTTGAGAGACATTGAGATCTGAGTTTGAGCTTGTAGAGCCTCGATAGTGCCGCTGCCTCAGGTCTCGGACTCTAAAAAAATTATGTATTGGACTAAAGGTTTTCTTTTGAATCACTTTCAGATCTTCCTACACTGGACGTATTATCATTGATTCAGGAGAGCTAAGAGTTGTTTGGACTCAGAATGTAGCAGATAGCGTTATCCTTGAGTGGATTACAGGCTAAGACGATGATCGCTACGGTGTTATTTGCTTTTGTTTTGTTCTTGTCCAGAGGCAGGATGACCATGTTCATTTGTGTCAAGTTTAAAAGTGTTTAAGGAAGAGAAGTATTTCTCTTATCAAACTGTTCTCTGTGTTGGGGTTTTTTAATCTTATCTAAATAATGGCTTCTGCTAAAGTTATAGGAAAAGATTAAATAGCTTTGTAAATCTACGGACTATTTTCCGTATAGAGTAGAAAAACCTCATGCGTTATTTTTCTCTTCTTCTGTTCTTATTGTTGTTTTCTTTTCGAGTTATATAACATAGTGCTTTTTAGTCGTTATTTGCCATTATATCTTGTTGATTTCTTTCCTATGGTTCCAACCCATATAACATTGAATTCAGGATAGCAGTTTTCTTCATGCAGTGTGCGTAAAAACGGTTGAAAACTTTTTGGTAAATTTATTTCTTGTCTCACATGCCTTTGATATTAAAACACTACCACGTGTAGCATCGCTTTTTGAAGTTCTATTTCATTTCAGCTGCGCAAGACGATCCTGGATCGCGCCAAAGACGGAACTTTGGAGATAACAGACACGAGCAAAGCTGCAGCAGTGGCTCCTCGCAAGCGTGGCCGCTGGGATCAGACCGTGGGCGACACCCCAACTCCCGGTCACCAGCAAGGACCTCCTGCCAAAAAGAAGACGTGGGAGGCTGAAACTCCGAATGTTGCCCGCTGGGAGGAAACTCCTGGCCGTTCAAAGGGGGGTGAGACACCAGGGGCCACGCCTGGACAGAGCACCAGAATGTGGGAGGCAACTCCTGGTCATGCCACTCCTGGCCGGGAGACCCCTGGCCATACGACGCCTTCCGCACGAAGGAACAGATGGGACGAGACTCCAAAGACGGATCGCGGCGAAACGCCTGGCCACAACAGTGGCTGGGCCGAAACTCCACGCACAGATCGAGGTGCTGCTGATCTCATTCAGGAGACGCCAACGCCAGCAGCCAGCAAGCGCCGGTCTCGGTGGGATGAAACTCCGGCTGCCCAGACTCCCGGTGCTACACCGTCTGGGGCTATGACTCCCACCACTCCTCACACGCCCAGCATGACTCCTGGTATGATGACTCCAGGAGGCACGACACCTGGAGGCGCAACTCCGGGTGGCATCACTCCAGGTGGCACAACTCCTGTGGGGCCCAAGGCTATTGGGATGGCTACGCCCTCCCCAGGGCAGCTCTTGAACATGACCCCAGAACAGATTCATGCGTTCAGGTGGGAGCGCGAAATTGACGAGCGCAACAGGCCCATGACTGATGAGGAATTGAATGCTCTTTTCCCTCCCGGTTACGAGATACTTGCGCCTCCTCAAGGCTATGTGCCAATTAGAACTCCTGCTCGAAAGCTCACTGCCACACCGACTCCCATGATCGGGACGCCACAAGGTTTCTTTATGCAGAAAGAAGGTATGACACCAAAACACTCGGATGACTCCCAACCTAAAGGCAATCTACCTTTACTCAAGCCTGAAGATGCTCAGTATTTTGACAAGTTGCTTCAAGATGTTGATGAGGAAAGTCTTCCTCCTGAAGAGCAGAAGGAGAGGAGGATCATGAAGCTGCTTCTTAAGATCAAGAACGGTACACCTCCAATGCGGAAAGCTGCACTTCGTCAAATCACAGACAAAGCCCGAGAGTTCGGTGCTGGACCGCTGTTCAATCAAATCCTCCCATTGCTCATGTCTCCGACTTTGGAAGATCAGGAGCGTCACTTGTTGGTAAAAGTCATTGATCGCGTTCTTTACAAGCTGGATGATTTAGTTCGACCATATGTGCACAAAATTCTCGTCGTGATTGAACCTTTGCTGATCGACGAAGATTACTACGCGCGTGTAGAGGGCCGTGAGATCATCAGTAACCTTGCTAAAGCTGCTGGTTTGGCCACCATGATCTCTACTATGAGGCCAGATATCGACAACATTGACGAGTACGTTCGTAACACCACTGCTCGTGCTTTCGCTGTTGTAGCTTCGGCCTTGGGCATCCCTTCGTTGCTTCCTTTCCTGAAAGCCGTGTGCAAAAGCAAGAAATCGTGGCAGGCTCGTCACACGGGTATTAAAATTGTCCAACAAATTGCTATTCTCATGGGGTGTGCCATTCTTCCCCATTTGCGATCACTGGTAGAGATCATCGAACATGGGCTCGGAGATGAACAGCAGAAAGTGCGAACCATCACTGCTTTGGCTTTGGCCGCGCTTGCTGAAGCCGCCACTCCTTACGGTATCGAGAGCTTCGATTCTGTGCTGAAGCCCCTCTGGCGAGGTATCAGGCAGCATCGAGGTAAAGGTCTCGCTGCTTTCTTGAAGGCTATTGGTTACCTAATTCCCCTCATGGACGGTGAATATGCTGACTACTACACCAGAGAAGTAATGTTGATCCTCATTCGAGAGTTTCAGTCTCCTGATGAAGAAATGAAGAAGATCGTGTTGAAGGTCGTAAAGCAGTGTTGTGCCACTGATGGTGTTGAGTCTGGCTACATCAAGGAGGAAATTCTTCCCAACTTCTTCAAGCATTTTTGGAATCATCGAATGGCTCTAGACCGCAGGAACTATAGGCAGTTGGTCGACACGACTGTGGAAATAGCTAATAAAGTCGGCGCTTCTGAAATCGTCAATCGTATTGTAGATGACTTGAAGGATGAGAATGAACAGTACAGGAAGATGGTGATGGAGACTATTGAGAAAATCATGGCAAACCTGGGAGCGGCGGACATCGATTCGCGTCTTGAGGAGCAGCTCATCGATGGCATCTTGTATGCCTTCCAAGAACAAACTACTGAAGATGTGGTTATGCTCAACGGCTTCGGTACCATTGTCAACGCTCTGGGCTCACGAGTGAAGGTGTATCTGCCTCAAATTTGTGGTACAATTCTTTGGCGTCTCAATAACAAGTCTGCTAAAGTTCGGCAACAGGCTGCAGATCTCATATCGCGCATTGCAGTTGTCATGAAAACTTGTCAGGAGGAGAAGCTCATGGGACATTTGGGTGTCGTTCTGTACGAGTACCTCGGCGAGGAGTACCCTGAAGTACTGGGGTCTATTCTTGGTGCTCTCAAGGGCATCGTGAACGTGATCGGGATGCATAAGATGAATCCACCCATCAAGGATCTATTACCTCGTCTCACTCCCATTCTTAAAAACAGACATGAGAAGGTACAGGAAAATTGCATCGATCTTGTTGGTCGCATAGCCGATCGCGGTCCCGAATATGTTGGCCCGAGGGAATGGATGCGCATTTGCTTTGAGCTTCTCGAACTTTTGAAGGCTCACAAGAAAGCGATCAGACGTGCCACTGTCAACACCTTTGGATACATTGCTAAAGCTATAGGCCCTCACGACGTCTTGGCAACACTGCTCAATAACCTCAAAGTTCAGGAGCGTCAAAATCGTGTGTGCACCACCGTTGCCATTGCCATCGTGGCTGAGACGTGTTCACCTTTCACCGTCCTTCCTGGACTCATGAACGAGTACAGGGTACCTGAATTGAACGTTCAGAACGGTGTTCTCAAGTCCCTCTCTTTCCTGTTTGAATACATTGGTGAGATGGGAAAAGATTACATTTACGCGGTCACTCCTTTGTTGGAAGATGCGCTTATGGACCGAGACTTGATCCATCGACAGACAGCGTGTGCGGCCATCAAGCACATGGCTATTGGAGTGTACGGCTTTGGCTGCGAAGATGCTCTTGTTCATCTTCTCAACTACGTCTGGCCCAACATCTTCGAGACTTCCCCTCACCTTGTGCAGGCTTTCATGGATAGTGTCGAAGGTCTCCGAGTGGCTTTGGGTCCTCTGAAAGTAAGTTGATATTCTGGTAAATTTGTATTTATAATTTACATTAGGAACTTGATAGCGAAATGTGTTGAGCAACATAGGCAGCAGAACTGTTCTACTTCTGTCTGTGGCATGAAAGTTTTCTAAAGACGGGCTCATCGAAAGATGCTTTCTTGTTTAACGTTCTTATAAAGAATTAAATACCTTGAACATCAGGTCTCAGGCATCTCTAGTTTAGCAATGATTGCCTTTTTCTATAGCTACAACTCATCTCTTGTAAGGGTAAAAATTATTTGGGAGGCAAATTACTGAGAAAATTTTTGTTTTATATTTTGCTACTTGAGTCTCTGACATATTTTCAATGGCTACGCCAGATTTTGAAGAGGTACAAACATCTTGTTATTGTATTGTTCTTTAAAATTTTGGACTGTGATCACTCGTGTCTTTCATTAGTGTCTCACTATCTTCGACAGATCCTGCAGTACGTGTTGCAAGGCCTTTTCCACCCTGCCCGGAAGGTACGCGACGTCTATTGGAAGATTTACAACAACCTGTACATCGGCTCTCAGGACGCGCTTGTTGCCGGCTACCCCATCATCAACAACAACGGCAACAACGTGTACACCAGAGATGAACTTCATTATGTTATTTAATGTATGCGCGTCTTTATTTCACTGTGAAATAACTGCAACTTTCCGCATTCATTCATAATCTTTTATGGATTTGAAGATGTTAATTTTTGTGTAGGTTTACAAGAGCGCAGATTTAGTGTTCTTGTAATGCAGCGTTTTTCTCTGTTGTCACTCAATTATGGGTGTAATCTTGACAACTTGTGCCTGGTTAATGATTTGCCGTGTTCAGTAAAAAGCTCATTTCGAGTTCTGAAGCGGGCCTGGCGACTCTCTTTTCAGTCGTTGCTTTCGTTCTTATGTATTAAACTTGTTCGTCGTCGTTCCCTATGATGGTCCAATTGGCGTTCAGTAATATATCCATTTTGCAGAATTTAATTCATATCAACTGAATTGCTCTCCACATTATGCTTTAGCACTGAGGGCAGAGATTAAGTTGATTGATAACCCACCCTCTCGATTTGATGTTCATTACGCTGCCAGTTGACTAAAAAAGATGCTTGCGACCTTCTCCATTGTGTCAGACGGTAACATTCGTCATCTTCGTGCATTAGCTCTGGCGAGTTAAGATAGATGCAAATTATAGGTGTGCGTGCTAAAGAATCAGTAGGCACTATTTCTGTAAAGAGTGTATATATTTATTTTGGTTCTTTTTATCTTTCTTCCTATTTACCTTTGATGTGGGATCAAAGATCGGGTAAATGTTAAAGTCCATGTTGTATGAAAGTACGTTTCCCATTTTCACAGATTGACGGGAAATTTTATTGGATATTCATTTCTCTTCGTTGTCGAGTTTGCACTCACTACATGATGTCCACCTAACCCAATAGATTTGCTAAATGGAGCCTCGCACGGCTTCAATTTCACTGAATAATTTTCAGATGAGCTATTGAATTCCGTGTTACTCTGAGAAAATTTGTCTGTGGTTTTCGAGTTCTGTAGAAAATTTCCCAAACTTAGTTAACAACTTGCTAGTGCATTGCAATGTTCTTGGCTCGTTTAAAGGTCTGTCAACGTTAATTGATCAGGACGGTTATGTTCAAATTCCGGAAGAGCAATGGTTTTGGATTTCAAAAAAATTGCCAGAAGTATGTCAGTTGCTTTTTATAAGTACGTATCCACTCGTCCGTAGTCTTAACTTACAATTGTCTTATGTGTGAACAAATAAAGGTGTGATGATGCTAATTTTTTTATTCCCAGCGCCTGAATATTGAGCAGCTTATTTGAAGCTTTAATATTCTAAGCGTGGACCAGGTGCCGCATTCGAATATCACCTGGAGCCTGTCATTTCTCCTCGTTAGCATCGTCGCCTCGGGAGACGACCTGCATTGCAGTGAGAAGTTTGTGGCAACAGGAGTGGGACAGAACAATTAATAAAAGATTAAGAAGTATTAAACCCACCGTGCGTGAGTGGATATCGTCTAGTTGCCGCCCTCGCCGGATGGAGGTGATACTCTGCCGCCTTCG
>JACJUY010002298.1:70360-91819 GCA_014220935.1 Platorchestia sp. MABIK | reverse complement strand
GAGATCTACGGCGCGATATAGTACGAATTACTGAAGCGCTAGCAAATTAATGCTAATACTACTACTAGCAAATCAATGCTAATAATACTACTACTTGATAAAAACTCCTCGAGAGATGAAAGGTGGTGTTGGCGCGAATATCGTCCCGCGACGTGAGCACGTCGAGATGCCATGTTGACTGTAAACGTAGGAAGGCGCACTGAACAGAGAAACTAATATAATCATAGGAAGGCGCACTAAACAGAGAAACTGATGTTCCGCTGAAGGACTTGAAAGCGGCTCGATAATACCAAATCAAAGCGAGGTAAACGCATTTTCGAAGTGGTTGGTTGCGAAAGTGTGGAGTATTCGATTGGGTCTACTCATTTTCTAAGTCTGGCGTATGAAGTGATTAAACAACTTGTGATACCAATGAAACAATCTGAAAAGTTTTAAATAACGAAGTCCTAACAGGAGACATGGAGCGGTCGTAAGAAATTTAAAGTTGTTGAAAGGGGATAAATGAAGATGCTTCCTATTATAACATTCCATCCAATGCAGAAATCGTAAACTTGTTTGAAATAATTTCCACGAATTGGTGTATTAGTAAAAATTGTCACGTCTAACGCTACTGTGTTAATCATTCCTTGATACTACTGATTACTTCAGACGTTACGTCCCCTCAAGTTTGTCCATCTTGTGCTTCGGGAACTGGCTTCCCTCCCTCCCAGTAAAAAAAAAAGGCTTCGAAGACTCGCCTTTCGAGCCAAATTTGTTTCTTTCAACTTTCAAACCGTTTCACTATCTCCTTTTTGTCTTTATAATTGTTTCGTGACTTGGTGTTCCTATGCACAAAGTACGTGGTGTGGAATCGCACTTTGTGTTTAGATTCACCGTTTTCTACACTCCACATCAAATGGTCTCATCTCTTGGCTCTCTCAAGATTGCCTTTTTGCTAGGGAATCTTGAAGCAATTAATATGACAATAAGAAGACACTTCACAGATGCCAGGTAAGTTACGTGTTGATGGCTTGAAATGTACCGAACTGAAGTTATATGTCGCACGCTTGTGCCTGTAGTGTAGAGCTTTCAAATACTATCTGACATGTAAAGCGAAGAAAATAAATCGCAGTTGCAGCACCAAGTTAAACGACCTGAAAATGTATCTCCCAACTTATGTGTAAGATGACAAAAAAAAAATGTCATGGGACCTTTCATTGTCATTGACGGTCAAGCCCGAGAAAATGTTACTAGTTTCTCCCCCTAGCGTTCACAAGGGAGGTTTGACTGCAATTCTCCAACCTAGGGCCTTGAACAAACGGACCTCTTTAGCGAGCGACATAATTTAGGCCGATGAAATGGAGCAGGCGTGTACCATCTTGGCCACTTGAAAATCGACCAGGCATGACAGGCTAGCTCCCCGTGTACTTGAAAACTCGTCCGAAGTAATCGTCGACCCCTGAGAAAAAATGTCCGGTTAATTGCTCGTAGTCGAGCTAGTTTCGCTCGACAAGAAATAGACGAATGCCACTCTGGTTTTCAAAAAATGGCATCGGCAAGTACCTAATGTCCATCGGTCTGATATTTTTCATTAAGGACACAAAATTACTTCAAGTATTATTCAAAGCCAAGTATTATTCAAAATCCGAATTAAAAGCATCTCCAAGCCCCAAATTTGGCGGCAGACGCTAAGCACGAGTTCCGGGAAAAAACGCTACTGTCTTACGATCCTAATTTACTTCTTTGGGGAAGACAAACGAATCTTCAGACTGTACAACCGCAGTACTCCTCAAATTTTGATTATTTGGCAGCCTTGAATGAAGCTCCTCAAGAAAGGCTTGTGAGTAAAGTGGAATGAGGTACGTAAAGGAATTTCATTTCAAGGGAATTACTCTCGTTTCGAACTAAACTGGCTCCTGGCGCCAATCAACGAGTAAGGATTAACA
This sequence comes from Platorchestia sp. MABIK, assembly GCA_014220935.1. NCBI lineage: Eukaryota > Metazoa > Arthropoda > Malacostraca > Amphipoda > Talitridae > Platorchestia > Platorchestia sp. MABIK. Next base: position 89,894 of record JACJUY010002298.1, on the reverse strand, counting down.
AAATTGCAATGACTGGACACAAACAACCACAGGGGTTCACATGGAAGTGTTTTCGCCCACTACTCTTCATCATCTGTATCGACGACACTGTTCTCAGAATCGATGGTAAAATTGGTAAATTTGCGGATGACACGAAACCGTGTCACTGGGTGTTCACTGAGCAGGCCGGAGGCACTATTCCAAACGACCTTCCTTTACTCTCTTACCTGGACCAAATGTTCATTGATGCTCATTGAAAGTAATAAACAACACTTGCTGCATATTAGGATTGATACTCCAATTGAAAAAGTAAACCAATAAAGAAATCTTCGAATCTCTCTCACAAAGACTTCAAGGAAGGCACATAGAGACAAGATTTCGATTGCCTTATAGAGATTTCGAGATAAACACTCGGTTTCATGGGAAGAAACTTTGACTTCGAGTTACCGACATTTTACTACCTCTCTATAAGGCATTAGTCCAACCACTGCTAGAATAGTAGCGCAACTTTCGTTTCTTAATTGGTAGACAAACCCCACGAGGTGTATTATAGCCGTGTCAGGGGTTAATTATGTTATGGAAACAATCAAACCATTTTCTCTTTGATGTTTTATCCAAAGCAAGATGACCGAAAGCTTATAAATACAACTGGAGAATTCTTCTGAGATTCTATGCCATAAGTAAGAACGAAAGAAGAAAAGACATCTATTCCACTAGGCGGCAACAGGCTGAAATCCAGTCCTTAATGACGTTCAAGTAATAAGGAAAGTTTAGCCAAAAGTAATTTATGAAAAAACAAAGTACACACATGCTCATTTAAAACAATAATGTTAGTTCATATCGCTTTTGGAAATTCTCAGTTCATATCGCTTTTTGAAATGATCAGATTAAGCTCTCCTCATTAGCTCATGTATTCGGAAATCATCCCATGCATCAATTACCGTACATCAATTATATGATGCACTCTCTCGCGTTTTTTCTGCCTTCTGGATAATATTTATGCGTAGTAGAAAAGTTGATGCTGTGTAATCTGAAAGGGTGAGTAATAAGAATACTTAATAAGAATAAGCAATAGATAAACAATCTTTGGATGGAGCTGCTGGTCGATGGTCTTACTCATCGACCTGGCGTTTGACACTTTTTTTATCGTGTTCTTCATAGCGCCTTTTATACTTCATAGAACACCAAGTTAAATCCCCAAACAAAGCAAATTGATAATCATCAAAAGTTTACTAGAGAGATTCTATTAATAGCAAATTTTAGCGTTCTAAAGTTCCGTTTCAACTTCGTTTAAAACCTACGAGTGAATATCCCCGTGAATTGCTTTGCTCAGCCCCAAAAATCTCCGCCCCAATGGAAACTAAAGTAAAGGTGGAATACTGGAATAGTATCATCGTACATTTCCGTGCGATAAAGTCCAATCAAATTCTACACCTTTATGTTGGATTTGAATCCACAGAACACCTTCAATTCGTCAGTTTAAAAGGCGGATCGAGCAGGAAGATCTGGTCCCAGTTTGCGGAGACGCCCACGCTCGCTCCGTCTTGTCAGTCCATGAAGTTCTGTGTCATTGAAAGGGATAATCCCCGTTTTTGTGCCGTATGATTTGCATGCAGTGATATTGCGCATAGATTTATTTATTTACATATTGTATTAGCATGTATTTGTATGGATAGTGGTAATAGATTGGCATACAGTGGTTTTTTGTAGTGTGTAATTTTCAATGACAGATAGCACGTGTGCGGAGGGGTTTTTGTCACACAGTTGTTGAATGCATATTATAGAGTTTCAATTTATACATATAAAAAACATTTTCTGACGTAAATTATTTTGCTGTACTAAAACATCTTATGGTAGGATTGAATAAATTTGCGGTATGAAATAGTGAGACGTGAGATGTAATTATTTAGTAAAAAAGGAAATATAAAACGTTGAACGATCGATGTTTTTGTTCAGTTGGTTTGATCGATCGAGTATGGTTGGACTTGGTCATATTTATTGGAAGTGCATCAAATATAACATTAAAACAGAAAGGGTTAAATCGCGAGGAGTAGGTGGTATTACGATCAACGATGCATCAAGTTCGAGTACATTTCCACAGCTAAGTTTTGTTGGCTCCGTACATGTGATAGCAATCGAGGCGGTATTGATAGCAAAAGTCACCAACTCGTTCGCCTAAATCCGTACCTAATTTTTTAAAGATGGCTCAGCTGTCTTGAACATAGTAAGTGGTTTTTGTTTAACACTGGACACTAATCGATTACCCAATTTTTGTTGATTCTATAATGGTATATAGATCGAAATAAACAACTTTTCTTTCATGCACTTTCCATCGTAAATCAGTATTTAACGAGTTTTAGCAGTATTTTAATATTCGTTTTTCACAACTGGAATGAATGTTACGTAACGTTAGATTGGCTAGGTTAGCTTAGGTTATCTTATTTATACAATTGAACTAACCTTGAAATGCAATTGCTTCATCATTACTTTCTAAAAACGTACCGATTGTTCTAAAATAATGTAAGTACACATCAGGGCGGCCATGACGTCACTCGCGATTATTTTCCTATCGTAATCATTTTCCTTGTAATTGAACACTTGCTTACTTGATCTAAATTTGACTGTTAAAGAGCCTATTCTAAGCAGATTCAACCTGAGAGCTTATCGATGAAATTTAATTTTTCTCTTATAGGCCTAACACGTTAAGTGCGGGGGTTAAACTGAAGTTCAATATGCAACTCAAATTAGAGTTAATTTTAGAGATCAATTTTGAAAATAACATTAAATATGTCGCGCCTATATATAGTTTTCATTAAATATTTATCGAAATTGAGTTAGTGACTGCTGGTCGGTCACCAACATTATGAAAATCCCATTAGTGGCCACCAGTGGGCCACGTCGCACTTGAATTTTAAAAAAATGTTTGAATAATTATTGTTCATGAAATCCGGAATATTTCAATTCGTTTTCACTCTACTACTGCTCACAAAGGGCAAAATCTGCACCGATTAAACCATAAAGCACAGAGAGTGTCCGGAAATCAGGTGTTTATCGGTGTTTCAACAGAATCATAGGTGCTTCTTTTTTAATCTCCATCACTTTTAAATTTAATTTCTTTGATTTTATACATAGTTGATTGTAGCTACAGCTGATTAAATTGGATAAATGGCATTCTTTGACAAGAATATAAACAATTAGCTAAACAGGAAAGCTTAGAAAAAAATTGACATAGGCTGACATTCTTGCAAGTACTGATTCATTTATAAATAATTATTTTCAAGTAACTTCCTTTGAGGAATAATGAAGTATTATGAGCAGTAAAAATTTGTTTTTCTACTCAAATGTAACTTTGTAAATGATAAAAGGATGGATGCTGAATTGCTTCAAACGTTTCAAATAAATTTTTGGGGATTCTTTGCAGGGGGTATCAATGGTGCAGAAACACGGTCTCAGAACAGTAAATGTAGGACATGGAATAGGCTCGGCATCTGCATGGCGTCGAGGACAACCTCAGCCCTGAGCAGGGAAATTGCAACTGTGGGAATAGTCGCATGAGATGAGACGTTACATCAGTAAAGTGTTTAGAGTTGAGAAACAAATACTGATAGGGGTAAATGATACAATCAATATTGAATGAGAAAATAATTGTTGATTGATGTTAAAAGAGGAAACAAGGATTCATTAATGTTAAACGAGTTAAAGTAATACTGATTTGAGCTGAATGAGTGAGACGAATTTTGAAAAATATGAAATGAGGAAATAAAGGCTGTTTAATTACAAATGAAGAAATACAGAGTGATTTAGTGTGATATAAAAGTATATACATAAATTTTCTCTATCGAATGAGAATATAAAGAGCGAAATCATAGTTGATTAAGGAAACAAATACTGACTTCTGTTCAGCGGGAAAGCAAGGACTGATAAAAGGTAAATGAGAACACATACTATTTTATTGATTGAAGTAAACTGAGAAAATTTTTATTTAGAGAAATGTTAATTTGTTAAGTGTTGATTGGTGTGGTAACGCTCTGAGAAACAGAAATGCGAGTGGAAAAGTTTTCTACTGGCACAGAGAAATGGAAACGATCATTCCAGGTCAACAGTCAGGACAACTGAATTTTAAATGATGTAATATCTGGCATTTACAACAACACCTGATTCATGTATACCTAGAGGATGCAATTTCCGTCTCTCTCATTCCGTGTTCCAAATTAAAAATTAGAAAATAAATAATTCGAAAGCTTAGGAATCGAAAAATTTTGAGCAACTGAATTCTCAACTTGATTCACATTTGAAAGTTCCGTTTTAAAGTTTTGAGAAATTACATTAGAAATGTAGAATGGAAACGACATTGATTTATAGCTTACACCGTAGGTGATGTAAAGCCGGATTTTCATAAGTTCAGACAAGTCTTAACGTTTGCGTTAACAATAACGATGCTCGCTGCCCAGTTCTTACTGCGCAAGTGCAAATAGACTGACGGTGTTTACTTTCAGATAATGGTCGTGCCCTTGCTAGTTTTATTTCGCATTATGATAGTTTCGCGAGCGGAAGGATGTCGGAATGCGATGAAGTGGAGTTTGGAAAGAAAGTGTGGTTTGAAAATGACGTTGGTGTGAGTCCAGGTGGAGCTAACAAATAGTGCTTGGAAGTAACAGTTACAAAATAACGCGGCAAGGGCCTACAAATTCTACTGAAAACTTCATTTTTGCTACCATGGAGTTCCTACTCGTCAGTCGGAGCCGCAACTCGACAAGTCTTCCTTGCTAAGCTAACCGAGGTAAGGGAATATTTTCTTGCTAATGTGTGCGCATGCTTTTCGAGATGCACTTTTAAAGCTGCGTATAAACGTACAGTGTTGAACATGTCTTTCATGGGTGAAGTCGAATAAAAAACGACGCAGTTAGCGAAGAAATTTTACCTTATATTCTAATATTTCCGCTTAAGTAATTCGGTACCGTCCTGTGTATACCTGCTCTTGTTCTGCAAGTTCACATGAAATGAGGACATCCACTTTAAGTCGTGAATGTTCTGTTGCTACTCAAAAATTTGAAATTCACATTTTTTGAACATGTTTAGTTCTCTATTTCGGCCTTACAAGAAACAGCGAAGTATCAACGATACGCTAGTATTCTAATCGTTTAAACATCGTTTTTCCGAACTCCTGTTTCCGAGACTGGATTTTTGGAGCAAGCCTAAACATTTTATCACTGGTCTTGTTCTCGTACACAAAAATTTATTCTGCCTTCTCTTTAAAGTATGGTGCTAATTGTATTCGTCATTGATTGGCTTTCGATAATACTCAAGGTGATCTAAGAATTAAGTTTTACAATCAATGAACACAGTTTTGCATTCTCTTGGAAGAGCGTGTCTTAGGAATACTATGTTCGTGCTAATTCTCAGAAGAAAATGTCGCCTACCACTCGTTAAAATTGCATAAAGATTCATTAGCTGGATAAAGCGTCAACTTAACAAATTCAAATTGTTTCTGTTTTTCTTACGAATGACGAGTCTAGATGCCTATTTCGTTAAAGTGCGCGTTTATGATATTAACAGAAGCTTTCAAGGAAACACTTGCAGGCATCACAAGGACTGGTCAGCAGCACCAGAGGTCTAAGTTTTTGGAGTTTTCTTGGCTGTTCAATAACGATCTGTCGGCGTGAGCTAAGGGTGTCTCATGAGCTAGGGTATGTACTCGAATTCATGTTTTTCTAAAAACGTTTTTGGCAACGCATTACGGTAGTTGCTCTATTTGCTTCGGTTTTGTGAATGTCAGTTATAAAAGAAGCACGACAAAAATTCATCAGTATTTGTGTCTTCGGACATCTGTTTACGCTAGGATTTCATGTTTGTCGATCAATATTGTACTTAACAAGGTAAAAGGGGTTGTTATTCACATGATTATTCAAGTTTGTGCAAGTTTTGTAGGACCATTTTATTGTGCGTTCTCACGAGAAAGGGTCTTTATCAAAATCTCTTCATACCAAAGGTTGTCACCTTTGAATGAGAGCAAAATAACTTTTTGCAGAGCATTAGGAGCTCTGGAAAAAGCTGTACAAGTAAAGGTATAATGGTGCGCCTGTCTCGAAACTTTGTAAAACTTCTCGTTCTCATTGAGCCGCACTTTTTGTCGTGTCTTTTTGAGTAGGATTCTTTCTTTATTTTGTTTCAGTTGTGCTACGAACATCAGTACGAGAACTTCAGCCAGGGGGTGCTTTGATGATGAAAGTTATGTTAAGTTTTACTGAAACTTCTTCTCGGTGCTTAGCCTGGCCAGTCGGAAGGGCTTCGGCAGAAGAATGAATTTGAATTTGTTGCGATTTGTCGCTCCACAGCAGGAAATGAGATTTCTTTTGAGCATTATAGTCGTGAAATTCCTACTTAACTTTAAATTTTGTGCGCTTGTAATCACTTGCATTATTCAGGCACGCTGTTATAAAGCGATTTATCTTTGGTCCTGGAGTATGTAACAAATTGGATAAAAAATATGGGCTAAGGCTAACTTTAATATAAATCTCAATTTATGTTATAAATATTTAAGATGTTCGAGGTTGGGAATACAGTACATACACATTAGATTATCGTTCCCGATCTAATGTATGCATATATGTATGTATTAAGTAAAATTTTGTGGGCGCAGGAGGAAAATAGTTTGCTTCAAGTTTTATCAGTTTTTACGTAAGTTAGCGGATAGTAAGTAATCTGTGCGAATCTCAGCTTTCGATTAACAAAAAACCCAACTGGCTATAAGTTCTTATTCATTTCCTATTCTTTTTTGAAAAATCTTCCATAACGATTAGATTTTTGTGAAAACAAAAAATTTCCTAGTGAATGGATAGTAAGGAGCAGATAGAGCGAGGGCAAGCAAGTCACATTGAGGTGTGACGCTCGTACAGTTCCTGTAGACGCGCCCTCCAAGTGCTGGGTGCGCTATCTTACACGGACTGACCACTCTGAGCACTCGCTCCTCGTATGCAAAGGTAGCGGTCGTATTTGATTTGGATAAAACAGAAGAAAATGCTTTCTCAGACTTCTCGTTTCAAAAGTATACAGCAGCTTTGGATAGCAAAACTTTATAAAATAATTTGTACAATTATCTAATCAATATTTTTCAATTATCAGTGTATTTTTCCAACTTTACAGTTGACGAGGAGTCAAGGCCCGAGACGTTCATTTTGGTATTGACCGCACGTGATTTTTAATAAAATTTGGAGTGCTTTGATTTTTCACTTTTTATTGTCGCGCCTTAACATGGTTTCTGGAATTCATTTATGGACGTTGAAGCTTTACTTAAGGAGGAAAATTTAAAGCCGTCCTACTAGATCAATGAGCAGTAATGTGCACACTCGTCACAACTAGACCAGAAAAACAACCCAGAAACAATATTTTTCATGGTTTCCGTCCATCACTCCTGAATGGATACAACTGCTGTGTAGACGGGGATAAGCGTTCCCAGGGGAAGATGCAAAATTCCGAGGGGAAGGTTAAGTAGGCCTTTCATGTCTAGGTGAGTTATGTCAATTCTTTGCCACAAGGATTGGCCCTCTTATGCGAATTCTGTTAGGTTACCTTAGTTATATGGGACCTTAATCTCTGGTTTTTACTTTGCCGATTTCAATTATAATGTTTTCAGCGTTCTCTCTTTTTTATTTCCTCTACCTCTTCCTTCATAACTTAATGTTTCTACGCGCTGGGTATCCTGTGAGGGAACACGTTTTGTGCATAGATTTCTCGTTAGCTACAGTCTACGTTATATGGTCCTTTTCCGCTCATTTGAGATCGCATTTGTTGGAGCTAGGGAGTCTTAAGTCTTAAATCTTTATTAACTACTGTTGCCACCTTTTTCAACTTCATCAGTATCGGTATTACTTCATCTTGTTTTATTGGCTTTTTTGAATTTTGTTGATTTCTGAACAAGGTGTAGGGACAGATCTAGTGCATAAATTCTTCGTTCCTTTAATTCTATACTAAATGGTGTATGCTCCCTTTCTATCTTGGGAGCACCTTTGTTGGGGTTAGGAACGCTTAAACTAATTTATTATTTATTATAATGCATGCCTTCAGTTCTTTAATTCTCACGGAAATTAGTTCATACTTGTAAAAGTCCTCTCTAATATAAACCACCCAAAAAGATTAATCATTTCAGCTTTTATTTGTTACTTTCATGGATTCTCACTTTTATGTTCAAGACGAGTGCCTTTTTATAAATTAAAAACAATTAAATCTTTGAACTCAAAAAATCCTTGTGAAAAGAAAAACTAGAGTAGTAATTATAATTTGAAGAGTAAGCACAAATGTCCTCGTGTAGTGTGTGGTGTTGCGTGCGTGTCAATGCATGGTCGGACTGATCGTACATGAGGTGTCGTGGACTGGCGCCTGTTGGCGGTTCTGTTCAGGGCTGAGGAAACTTCTTCAATCATGAAAAAAGAAACAAAGAAATGCATATTGGTCGCTTTATTTTGCAGTTGCATACCTAATTACAATAGTATCTTAGATTTTAACCTGAGACCCCTCAGGGGGATACAACTATTGTATCTATGGGAATTTGCGCTCCCAGGGGGACAATGTGAGGGCCTGAGCTGAGAGTTAGGTAGGCCTTCTTTTTGTTGAAATAAAATGTTTTTGTTATGTTAAGGACCACCTTTTTTCGGTTCACTTCTGTCCTGTTTTTCAGCACCCACTACTTTCTTCTTCAACTTTGGTCTTGTTTCATAATCTTCTTTCACAGCTTACTGTTTCTATGCCCTTTCTGCGTAGGTTCCGCGTGTCCTTAACTCCATACTAAATGGTGCCTTCCTCCTTCCTCTCTTTGGATCGCATTTGTTGCTGCGGGTAGGGAGGCTAAAACTAACGACTAAACTAAAACTTAACTTTTAACCTGAGAACGAGTGAGTGGGAGCTCATTGAATAGCAGGATTTTCTGTATAACCTCTTCCACCTTTCTTCTGTAGTGTTGGTAATCACAATTGAGCTGCCTGTCCTTGTAAATGTTTCGAGCCATCGTGAGATACTGAATTAGGAACCTTTTCATCCAAAGTGCAACACGTAATTCATTGAGCCGAGAAGTTTATGGCGAGCATCGTTTTTGTGGCAGCGAACGAATGATTCGCCTGTGATAGTCGATTCAATTGAAAAATTTACGATGAGTCTCCGTATTACTTTCATTAAAAAATTAATATACAACTGAATTACATCAACGACAATGACTAAACTTCTGCTATGGTGATTTCAAATATGCATGCCTATGTAGAGATATAGAGATAACCAAAGACGCTAGAAACAAGATAACATTTTACTGAATGCATGGTTTACGCCAACTAAAGAATAATAACAATTTCATTTAAATTGATGCATTAATTACTGAAATAGCTCATTCACAGATTTAACAGTCACTTATCATGTATTTATTTAGTGATCCATAGCCAGGTTATTACCCATCATTTGAAATCTAAGTATTTCAATGGCTTGATTGGTTTTTCCCTTCCTCGTTTCAAAAGGATGAGGTATGCATATCATAAACTCATAGAAACAATTCTAGTCAATTAATACAATCAAAATGTTTTCTGAGTCACGGCCGAGGCTTAAGAAGCGGGAATTTCTAGCCCAGCTACAAAGGCAGCTCCCGCAAATGGAGCTGGGCGTCCCAGTCCTGAGTGACCGAGTAGAGATCCGGTGGGACTCAGGACGATTTCCTGCCGCAAAAGTAGAAAATTGCCTGTAAATTCCTGCCTTTAGATGAAAGTTTCTCGTTCCAGTAATCGGAGAGGGTACTCGGGACAAATAGGATGCAAATAGACTATCAAAATTTATCGCTCTTTAAGTTGGGGTCCAAGAAAACGGTGGAGAAATTTGTTGATGCCTGTTGTTTGGTTACATTGCTGCGCAGGTGCGAAAACGCACGACTTCATGAAGCAAGGGGAACTAGGATCTGTAAAGCGATACCTGTAAATTCTTTCGTTTGAGATGGGGTATTCGAGCTGATTTAGCATCCTTTCAGAGGGAAAAAACTATTGTATCTATGAGAATTAAGCGCTCCCAGGGGTTATATGTGAGGTCCCAACGTAAATAGGTTGAAATAGAAATCACTTTTTGATAAGTTAAGAACCTTCTTTTTTTGTTCATAGTTGTCCTTTTTTTATCAAGTATTCTTTAATTCTTCAACTTTTTCTTGTTTCATAAACTTCCATCTTTTTGTTTCAATGCGCAGGAGATTTGTGTGCTCTGCAGCTATTGTGTGGTGCGTGCACTGCAGCTATTGTGTGGCGCGTGCACTGCAGCTATTGTGTGGTGCGTGCACTGCAGCTATTGTGTGGTGCATGCACTGCAGCTATTGTGTGGTGCGTGCACTGCAGCTATTGTGTGGCGCGTGCACTGCAGCTATTGTATGGTGCGTACACTGCAGCTATTGTGTGGTGCGTGCACTGCAGCTATTGTGTGGTGCGTACACTGCAGCTATTGTGTGGTGCGTGCACTGCAGCTATTGTGTGGTGCGTGCACTGCAGCTATTGTGTGGTGCGTGCACTGCAGCTATTGTGTGGTGCGTGCACTGCAGCTATTGTGTGGTGCGTGCACTGCAGCTATTGTGTGGTGCGTGCACTGCTGCTATTGTGTGGTGCGTGCATTGCTGCTATTGTGTGGTGCGTGCACTGCTGCTATTGTGTGGTGCGTGCACTGCTGCTATTGTGTGGTGCGTGCACTGCAGCTATTGTGTGGTGCGTGCACTGCTGCTATTGTGTGGTGCGTGCACTGCTGCTATTGTGTGGTGCGTGCACTGCTGCTATTGTGTGGTGCGTGCACTGCAGCTATTGTGTGGTGCGTGCACTGCAGCTATTGTGTGGTGCGTGCACTGCAGCTATTGTGTGGTGCGTGCACTGCAGCTATTGTGTGGTGCGTGCACTGCAGCTATTGTGTGGTACGTGCACTGCAGCTTTTGTGTGGTGTTCGTTTTTAGTTGTCTAACAAAAAGAATTGTTGCACAGGGAGATTGGATTTGTTTGTTGATTTTTTATAAGACCTGTTTTCAATATTTGTCATTAATGTTCTGTAGTTGCTTTCATTGTTCAAGTGTACATTGAACTGCGTTAATTTGGAGAGAATAAAGTTTGGAACCGTTTATGCAGTTCCATTTTGTTTACGGAGTAAGTTACATGCTGCAGATTTCTTACTTCAACGTCGTCTGTAATTCCAGGAGTGTGAAATCTTATTTCCCAAATGGGTTGTTTAATTAAATCAACAGAATAAGAGCGCTAAGACATAATAGATTCCATTTGTTCAATTTATTCTCTAAAGCTTTCAATCATTACGTTGCTCAACATCAACAGTAACTGCTGAGGAAAAATGTATTCATTGTACATTAAATAGGGAAGTAATCTTAGAATGGAAATTCGACTAGGAATAGAACATTACAGAATGTAAAAATTAGAAGCAATGCAACTGAAGTTTTCTGCAAGTAAATACCCTGACGAAGAGAGTACCCATGAAAAAGAACGAAAGTATACTAATTTTAAAGTTGTGCAGATGATTGCGCAGGAAAATCGGTAACATAACAAGAAAATTAAAATGCACACACAACGACTATGCAGAGCAGGCTTTTCAAAATGAACTAAAATAACTTCAAAAATTTCAAACAATTTCACACCCTAAATAGACTTCGGGTATCAAAACTCTACAGATAGATTACGTATAAGATGAAATTTGCTTCTAAGTTTTTGTCAATGATGTGAAATAATTATTATCATTATAACTTTAAATCATAGAAATCGTGGACAAAATAAGGTTCCTTTTTTAGGAGGAGGAGACAAAAGAGAACCGCTTTGAAATGAGCTATTAACTAATTTTCCTCGGATATTACACGCGAAATTCTGCCGGGGTATCCATTGCGATAAGAAATCACTGGGCAGGCTAGCTCTGTTGCGGGAGAAAATGGTTCAGGTAAATTTGTATTCTCTGAAAATTAAGATCAACATTTAGTTTACTTCAGGCAGAAAGTTGAGGAAAATGGTTCATCATTTACAGATGTAATCGTCATGAATAAGGATTGTTTTTAGCTACCAGTAGTACTGGAAAACTTTATTGGTCTTAGGCTCAAATTTAAAAGCCATATTGCATTAGCGTGTGAAATTGTCATGGTAAACTGTTCATTTTTCACGTAACGTGAAATTATCCGAAACACTTCTCTAGAAGTAAACTTTACAGCATGTTTTCATCCTATACAGCATACCTTCAAAACCTCGTTTGTAATACCTGCGTTATAAAGTCGATCGCTTATGTCAAAGCAATCTTGTTGTGTCTTCTGCTCTTTAAAAGTACAAGTGCGGAACTTGATGAAATAATAAAAATATGATCACCACAGGTTTTTCCCAACAACAAACTGAATTATATGTTCGTCATCTATTGTTACACTTTCAATAAAAGAAACCTGACGTGAAGGACTGGATTCCATCGATGATTCTCATCAATGGAGAGTTTTGGTACCAGTGTAGCAGTGCCAAGAAAATCCGATGTAGCTACCTACTGTAGAGACATGAGTCATTATCCCCAAACGCGCATTGCTGAGCATCAGGTGAGTGCGCCGGCACTATAGCAGGCACTTCGCCAGTCACTTCATAGCGACACGAGAGATCATTACTCTATGGTCACCCTGTGCGACAAACGATCATTCAATTTTTGATTTCATGTTGCCTTGTGAAGCTGAAATGATCTAGCAATACACTTATTCATCCTGAAAATTTAACTCTCAATGATCATGATATTTTTGTGTCTTTGAATACACCATAGGGGAAGTGTGGGGTTCAAAGCTGAAGGTTGGGTAGGCCTTCCTTCCGTTGAAATAGAACAGGCGTTTTGTTTAGTCATGCATCATCTTTTCTTGGCTGACTGCTACCCCTTTTTTCGAACTTATTTCTTTCAACTTTTATTATATTTCATGAACTTTTTAATCTTGCTGCTTCTGTCTGCAAGGGGTGAGGACACTCCTTGTGCAGAGACTCCCTCATTTCCGTACTAAATGGTATCTTCCTTATTCTTCTCTTAAGAACACGTTCGTTTTGGTTAGAGAAGATTAGGCCCATTTATAGTTTGATCGGATTTTCGAATATGTTAGGTTACATTCCCGTTTTTTTTAGGTAACCTGGCTTTCTAGTCAAAACTGTCCTTACATTCGTATTTACCTTCGGCTGTACTTTTCCAAAGTCAGGACTTTTAGAGAATGTATTTTGTTGATCTTATCTTTTACTCTCCGTAATATACGAGTATATAAGAATTATTGTCGAGCTTTCTGTGAACGTTTACTTTTTTATTCAATTTGTTAACGCTTTTTCTTTAACAATTATTTCTGATGAGCAGGTAGTGATCGATTGCTCTGAGAAAATTTAGGAAAGTATTGTAATTTAAATAAGTTTTTGCTGTTATTTTGGGGGTTTGGCTTTAACTTGAAGACTAATATTTCACCTGAGATGCTGCACGTTTAAAGGAAGAACTACTTTTCATGACAGTTATCTAAAAGTCCTACTTCTTTATCGGAGTATGAAGCCTCATTTTCCAAAGAAAACTTAAATAATGCAAACGTAGACACACAGGGGTGGAACAAAATAATTGAATCCCTTGTTAAATTTGAAGAAACTTTTTATACATGGAGTTAGACCCCTTTCGGCCTTCAATACAGCTTCAATACGTCTCGGAATGGAATTAAAGAGCTTTTTGGCTTTTTCCATCGGAATTTTCAGCCACTCTTCCGTCAAAACCTGCTCCAGCTCCTCCCGGCGGGAGGGTGGAGGATAGCGATTCCTGACTTGTCGCTCGAGTATATACCACAAATGCTCAATGATATTAAGATCCGGAGATTGAGGGGCCATTCCGTGTGTTCCAGCTCAGTTTCATGCTCTTCATACCAATTTTTAACGATATGGGCAGTGTGGATCAGAGAATTATCCTCTTGGAAAATGCAATCATCTTCATGAAACAGAGATTGGCTCATTGGATGCACATGGTCGTCCAAAATATTCAGGTGTATTTTTCTGTTGATCCTACCATGCAAGGCAACAATTGGACCAAGAGAACTCCACGATATGGTTGCCCAAACCATTACTGAGACTCCTCCGTGCTTCACCGATGGAAGAAGACAGTTCGGGTTGAAAGCTTCTTTCGGCTGCTTCCACACGTAAACTCGCCCCGAAGTCGGAAAAAGAGTAAAACTGGACTCATCAGAGAATATTACTCACTTCCACTGATCTGGAGACCAGGTTTTGTAGTCCCGGCACCACATCATCCGCTTCTCAATGTTTTGAGAAGAAAGCAGAGTTTTCCTGATTCGATATTACATGGTATTCAGCTTTATGGAGCTCACGACGAACGGTTTTGGTTGAAACTGGATTGCTTAGATGCTGATTCAACTCTGCACACACCTTAGTCGCCGTAGTTCGCTGATTTTTTCTCAAAATGAGGTTTAATGACCGCCGCTCTATCAGAGAGCTTGGGAGGCCGACCACAGCTGCTCCGATTGTTGGACTTTCCTTGTTTTTCGAATTGTACCATCGGCCTCGATATGGTGGCTCTTGAAAAACCCAAAAGCTCAGCGGTTTTGGTGATCGAAGCTCCTGCCATGCGAGCACCAACAATGTGCCCTTTTTCAAAATCAGTTAGGTCACGCATTTTACCTAAATATGAGATAAATCTGAAATACAGTGGAAAATATACAATAGAGTTGCAAGAATAACCTAATCATAGTGAATATATACCAGCACAATGAAACTAGGATCAATATTTGGATTTATACGATAAAGAACTGAAAATTGTCGTGTTCCAATTGTTTTGTCCATCCTTTGTATATTGTATGAATATTCTTTTACATTTGCTGGAATGAGATGCGTCAAAAGATAGAATAGGTCTGTAAAGTTTCAGGTTTTTTGCTTATTGATGCGATGTTTTCTTGTTATTCAATGCACCTTCTCTTGCATTACAACCGTAATTTAACATCGCTAATCGTCTTGAATTCTCACGCTTTTGAAAGGCTTTAAGCCGATTCACATCAAATTTCTCCCTTAAATGAGACCTTGTTATTTTGTTTTTCCCTTCTGGGTTGAAGCAAACGGAGTGGCGTCGATCCTTTGATGGGCTTGCTTCGTCGAAGCCAATATTTTTAATCCTCGCAGAGCAAAACGTAGAATTGTTTCTGCAATAAATTGATTTGAACCAGTTGCGTAGGCTGGCGTTCCATTTCCAATTACAAACAAAATTCTCCGCATTCGATAAAAACACTGTCTTATCCCTAGAGATCCCCCTCAGGGTGATACAACAATTGTATCTATGGGAATTATCGCTCCCAGGGGGAAAATGTGTGAGGTTCCGAGCTGAGAGTTAAGAGGATCTACTACCCTGTATTTTACCTAATATACCAAATTTTTCGAATTTCACTGTTTACGTTTCTACTGCAACTAGAGGAACGAAAATGAATACGGATATGTAAAATTGAATTCTGAAAAAAATTTTTTGTTACATTTGGCCAAAAATTTCTTCCCCAGGTAAATCCTTGATTCCTTCTCCATTCTCAGCTCACACATTTATATCGCAACTAAGTGAACAAAAATGAATACAGATATGTAAAATTTAATTCTGAACACATTTGCTTGTATGAAAATTTTTGATTTTTGCAATTCAAAATCGCAATTGTTGGACATTGTAACAATAACTTTTTTTCTAGTTCGAAATTCAAAAAAATCCTTCGTTACGAGGTTTCTATAGTCCTTCCGCGTCGAATGAGACCACAATCGCGCTTCTACGTAAAAAATTGTGGAGTGGGAAAAGGTTTGCGCCAGTATATATATTTTTTCTTATGTTCGCACAGTAACTTTTTTCAACTACGAAAATCGAAAAATTTTATAGAAGAAATTGGGTTCAAAATTCAATTTTACATATCTGCATTCATTTTCGTTCCTCTAGTTGCAATAGAAACGTGAACAGTGAAATTTGAAAAATTTGGTATGTTAGGTAAAAACAGGGTAGTAGATCCCCGTAAGTAGGCCTTCTTTTTGTTGAAATAAAATGTTTCTTGTTGTGTTAAGGACGACCTTTTTTCGATTCACTGCTGTCCTGTTTATTCAGCATCTACTACTTTCTTCTTCAACTTTTTTATCTTGTTTAATGATTTTCTTCCTCGATTTACTTTTTCTATGCCCCTTATGCATAGATTCCGCGTCCACTGACCTCCAAACTAGATGATGCCTTCCTCCTTCCTCACTTTGAAACGCCTTTATTGGGGTTAGGCTCAAACATCTTAATCTATTCTTTACTAGAGACAATTATGGATAACCTCCTCATTGAGCGTTCTACTATTACAATTAATTTGTACAAATCGTTTTTCAGCTCTTGAAGAAGAAGCTCAGTGAGTAAAAAAGTTCCCCTCTGATCTCTTCTACTCTTCTTCTCCGCATATTATTGGCACCAGAGAGCTGCGGTCTGGTGCAGTCACTGTGGGTACCGAACGAGAATCGAACCAGGGTTTTGCTTGTCTTAAGTCGGTTGTCAAAGCCCTGGGTTACAGAGAGGGTTTTTGAAATATTTCAGAGTGCAGCCATGAACGAGAAAATGTTGATTCTGCAGAGGCTGCTTGTGCATTGAAAAAGAGGCCGTAGAAGTAGTGGTAGTAATAGTGGTGTGTCCTCAATAGCGGAACGCTGATTAGGATTGCCAAATGTTTCACCAGAAGATTGTTCTTGGCCTTTTTTTTCAATGTGATGCTATGAAATCGTGATACTTCAAGGATTTTTAAGTGTGAGGCGAAATTTTTTTTAATCCTATTCTGTGAGTTTCGTTGTTATTTGTACGATTTACAATTAATGAATGTTCTATTTTCATGTAAATATTTCTGTTGTCTTTCTTTCAATAGAAGTTTCGAATCTGTAAGATGGGTAGGAGTGATTATAAAAGTATGAAATGCAATTTTCGGTAAGGGACGAGAACAATTCGACCCACTGTATATGTTTCGTACGGTTTATAAAGATTTATGGAAGAAGCAGCGATGCTGCACTCCGAAAACATTGCTACAGCAAACAAAGCCCGACACAGCAGCGATTTCTCGGGTGAAATCTTTTTCTCTGCATTGACTTGGCAGTTATGGAAGTGTCTCGTTGAATATTCTTCAGAAAGTCAACACCAAAGACGCTTTTGTACCAATTGTCGGAGCGTGGACGATGCTTTCTCCGTTTCGTGTAGTGAAGCCATTTATAGAGCACAAGAATAGGCTGCTTCTCTTTTCATATAAGGCGGCATTGTGCTACCTTTCTCAGACCGCAGGGTTGTTATTCAAGCTCCGCTCAGTCTAACAACAACATAACTTCACTCTCGTGGGCCAAGTTTGTCAGTTGCTTTGAATTTCAATTTTTCATCGCCGAAGCTTTTATCTTTCCCGGCAGGCAGCACAAATATTGTTCCAACGCGGTTCATTTTTTCATTCTAAATTAGAATCGAAATTAAAATTTGGTGAAATAATAGAATTTGTTTTGCAATCCAAGAGGCAGTATCTAAACTTTAGTCGTATCCTTTATTGATTTAAAATGGGGTTTGCGAAAGAGATTTGACGCTGCGCAAAATAAGGTGATTTTTGGTGTGGATCGTGGAGCACGGTCTCGCGCGTGGTGGCATGTGTTCAGAAGATTCGAAGACGTTCGTGCCTTTGTCATTATCTAGGCTCTTTTCAAACCTACAGTTCACGCAAAATTACCAGGACTGAGCTAGGGGTGAAAGAACAATTCTTCTTTGAAACATGTGTACTCAGGTCATCAATGAAAATCGAATAATTAAACCCCTCAGGGGGATACAACTGGTGTTTCTATGGGAATTAGCACTCCCAGAGGAGTATGTGAGGTTCTTAGCTAGCTAAAGGTTAAGTAGGCCTTTCTTTTATTGAAATAGAACATCTATTTTGTTTTGTTACGGATCATATTTTTCGGTTCACAGAAGTCCTGTTTCTCAGCACCAACTACTTCAACTTTTATCTCGTTTCATAAGCTTCTACAGTAAGTAAAGAATGGACACGGCCCCATTTCTAATTCCGATTAAACTTCTAATTTTAATTGGAAGAGTGAAACAATAAGAGGATGAAGGTCAGAAAGAAGAAAAGTGACGAGAAGAGGCGAAGCAGTAACAGCAAAGACGAAGACAAAGGCTCATTTTTGGATCGCTACCGAAGGTCATGCGGGCAAACCATTACTCACGCGCGGCCGTCAGAACTGAAGTAATGTGCAGGGTGTCCGTTAAAAAAAGTAGCCGATTTAAAAATGCTGTAGTGTGGGAATTAGCGCTCCCAGGGGGAAAATTGAAGTCCCAGGTCGGAAGTTAGGTAGGCCTTTATGTTGAAACAAAAGGTTTTTTGTTTTGTTAAGGACTATCTTTTTTCAGTTCACTGCTGTCCTGTTTTTCAGCACCTGCTACTTTCTTTTTCAACTTTTATCTTGTTTCCTAACTTTTCTTCTTAACTTACTATAGCTATGCACACGGAATCTGGTACAGGAACGCACCTTGTGGATATAGATTCTGCGTTCCAGTCACTCCGTACTAAATGGCGCCTTCATCCTTCCTCTCTTTGAACATTTGTATTTGTTCTGGCAAGGAAGCTAAAACTAGCTTACAATGACATTATAAATCAAACCGCTGTATTTTGTAAAATATTAGTGCTAGAAGGCTAAAATAGGTTTCGTTGAAAAGAGCAGAATTTAAAGTCCATTTGTTCATTCGTTTCACCTCTCAAATGAATGTGACTAAAAATTATATTTTCCAAAAATATTTTATCAGAACTGATGGTGTTTTTTGTTCTGCGGCGAAATAATAACCTCCTATCTCTATGTTGCAGTTAGATTTCTTGATATTGCATTTCAAATGGTTTTAAGAGAATAAAATGAACAGTAGTTTTTCATTACCTGTGTCTCAGCAGACAATTTTCTCACTGATTTTGCTCTATCATCGTAAATTAAAATCATTACCATGCTAATTCTTGTTTCTGTCTTTCTGTTATGCCAAACAGACAAAATTTTTGAAATGAACTCCAATTTGAACAAATCCCGCTCTTTACAATGAAACCTATTTCAGCCTTCTAGCCTTAATATTTTAAAAACTACGGCATTTTTAAATCCAGTACTTTTAAAGCGGACACCCTGTAGAGTGACAGAGCTGCACACATTTCTAACAGGGCTTTGGCGCCGCTCTTGATCACGACATGACATGATCCTGTCCCTCTGCTCATGAGGATTGGGATGAAGGATTCAATGACTCTAGCACAAGTGTGTAGGCAACGGATTTACGCTGAACTACGACAACAAACAACTTCGTTTATGACAACAAAAATGGGGCTTGAATTGACTTTTCAAATTATGTTGTCATTTTTTAGGTGCTTTTTTGATTCTCTGAGTCATATCTGAAGGCACAATTGCAGGTTTTGGCCGTCGCCTGCCGTTGAGTAGAAACCAGATTTGCGGATTATTTCTCTATATAAATTGTATAGTTGGGGTTAACCCAATTTATTACGTTTTATTGCGGTAGCGTTTGTGTGGATAAATCAAAGGAT
>JACJUY010002298.1:31688-62200 GCA_014220935.1 Platorchestia sp. MABIK | reverse complement strand
ACATGTTTGAACGCGTTTGTTTGAACGGTTTTTGAACAGGAACTGTTTGAAACGTTTCCTGGGTAAGAATTGAATTTTGCCGGTTATTTATTTTGTGTAATAAATATTTTGCAGATAAAGGATTTTGCATTTAAGCATTTTTATGTTGTCTAGTCGGATTTTTATGATTTATTGTGGATGATTTAGTCGAGTTTTTGGTTCGATTCATTTGTTGTGATTTAAAAGTCATCGTTAAGAGATGCAGAGCAAACGTGTTCTGACGTTGGGGAAAACCATGATAGAGATCCATGTTATCTGAAAGAGTAATTCCCCAGAACGAGTAATTCCCCAGAAAGAGTAATTCCCCACAACGAAATTAGACCGTGGAGAAATCCCAGGAGCCCGACGACAGAATTAGTGTAAACAGGATACGTGTTTAAGGCTCTGGGCCATCGTTTTTTGCCAACAGTGGAGACCGAGTCCATGACGACGTCACTGGGACTTTCGGTGGATAACAATTTAAAAACTTTCACTTAATGTTAAGGCTCGATCTACAATTACTTCCAACTTACTTATTACTTATCAACTTGTTAAAAGTGCACCAGAACCAAGTTAAAAGGCTTAACATAGAAACTATCATTCTAGTCTGGTCATTGTGATTTCATTTATAAGTAATTCAGTCCAATGTTTTAATGACATTCTTTAATTTTTAGAAAATTCCCTCCAATCAACTTATCTACTTCCAGGTTGGGATATTTCGATAACATCCTCGAAATATCACGGTACATAAGTTTTCTCTCACTGTGTTCAGTTTTCGTTTCCTGAACATGCGTTTTATTTTTGATTTTCGTTTTCTTGACGAATGTATCAGTCGAATATATCATGCGTCCCAGTGAATGTTGTTTTTCCTTTTGAATGTGCAACACAAACCTTGTATAAATACTTGTGTTCCTTCTTTTGGTTCATTACGTTGAACCTCTGCTTTCCTTTTTCATCATGTTTTGTCATATTCTCTAGCTTCTAATTTCTTTTATAGGTGTTGTGATGCGTAATTGGTTTTTAGTTTTTCTAAATTTTTGTATGCAATTGGTATTTGTGTTCAGCTGTGAGCTGTCGCGCTGCAGGCGTGCAGTTTGTTGCTGGCCGTTTCCGGTCGTTGAGATAGCGTGCCGCGAGGCGCGAACCTTTTAAATTTTTCTATTGCTTGTCTCTATTACCGATTTGGGTATTTGAGTGTTTTGTTTTGTTTCGTATTTAGTTTGTTATATTGAATTTTTATTGAATATTTGCTTGATTGGAACATTGACTTAGAAGTTTTGATGGTTTCATTTTTGTGACATCGTCTCTGAGACTATCAATGAATTTTTCAAATGAAACCGGTAATCGTTAATTAATCATGATGATAATATTCTACATTAATTGTTTCATTAATTATTTGACTTAATTATGGTTTCCCAAATTCTTTATTCATTTGTGTACCCCACTGGAAATCATAGTTGAGAAACGACTGTGAATGTCATTTAGATTAGTTTCGCTTAGCGTCATCACTGTTGTATGTTGTGATGTATTATAGCTTTTGCCGTTTATGTTTTTTAATCTAGTATTGTGTTTTTTGCTTTTGATGAAATGCGATGATGATTCCATAGACCGGTAATTGTGTTTATTTACATAGTTTTCCCCGTGTACTTAACGTAAATATCCACGTGAACGTAATGAACCTTTTTGGTAATCAATAGTATCATATGTTAAGTGGGAGGACCCACTTCCTCGAAAAAGGGAGCCATGTCGGAGTGGAATTTCTTGTGTTGTTATTCTTGTGTTATTATCAATACGGGAAAGTCCACTTCAGATACGATTCCGTATATAGTGCGCTGTAGCCAGAGTTAGGCAGAAGTAGTCAGAGAGTCACTGCAGAGTCTGTGGCGTGTGCCAGCACAGCGGTGCTGGGCGGTACCCCGCCCGTGTACCGTTCATTGTACATTGTACTGAAATGTATATCTCTCCGCACATCACTCAAGTAAAGATTCATCGCGACGGAATGCGTGTCACTTCTCCCCCACCTCTTCTCGTGAAAGATATAGACGAACTCTAGAACCAATTCTGATTGGACACCCTAGGACCTCAGGGTTGATATATCGTGACGAGACACGAACCTCGAAAACCTACACGTCATTCATGCGCGAGCGATAAGGAAACACGATTAAATTTTTCTAGTTATTGCGCACAATCACGAGTGCATTCATCTCAAAGCAATCTTCATCAACGCAGCCATAAGCAAAGTACAGTCTCTTGATTTGACCGTTTTTTTCGTATCATTAGGTATATTAGAGCCAATATCATCTCTTTCTTTACCCTCTATCGACGCTACTGTCCGATGAAAGATTCGAATTGGAATTCTACATAAAAAAACGCTGTCTCTAATTATACCTGCGAAATAATGCATCAGGTTTTTCTTTAAATCTTTCTAGAATTCTGGTTATCCCATTTAGTACTATACTCGTATAATACTGGTAATTCACAACCCAGTAATGGTCAAGATGATTTTTGAACGAACAGTGGGGGCCAAAATAATGCATCACGTTGATTAAATTGCCAGATTCCACATTTCTAAACCACGTACAATCACTAAAATTTTACTACATGTAAACAATAGTACAAGAATTAATAATATATCGAAAACACATTATTATTTAATAGGAAAAAATAGATAGGAACATTCATAATTAATACGTGAACAATAGTTTACAAAACCTGACTTGTTTTCTCGATATTATACATTAAAATTATTGTAGGATTATTCCAGAATATTCTAATACATTCTAATATTTGACAGCCGAACTTTCGTCAGCATTCATCTCTAATAACGTGTCATTGTTGCAGCAGTTCTCGTTCTGAAAGGTCGTAAGCATGGGTAAGAATAAGGACATCAGCCTAGGCCTTCGCGAACGAAATGTGTAGCTCCATAATGAAGGCTTGGGGTATCGGAAGATATGAGCACAACTGTGTTGAATAGCTTCGGTTGAAACCATGATACGTAAGTGGAAATGCCGGAATACGACTCTCAGCAAGCCTCGAACTGGTCGTCCACGGAAGAATAACGACCTTGCTGTTCGAAAATTGGTCCGAACAGTAGAGCACAGGCCTCAAACAATTTGTGAAGAATTGAAGGATGATCTCAAGGCATCTGGAATCGAAACCAGCAAACACGCGATCAGCAGGGCACTACGCCGTGACAGTCTTCGCTCCCGCACCCCTCGTAGGACACCTCTTCTCCAGAAACGTCACGTCAAGGCCAGGCTGAAGTATGCCAACGACCATTTGAACAACCCAGCAGCGTTTTGGGACTCAGTTCTGTGGTCAGATGAAACTAAAATCGAACAGCACAAACCATGTTTGGAGGCAACAAAACGAAGAGTATAAACTAAACTGTACCATACCCACTGTTGAAGTTTGGAGGTGGCTCAATTATGGTGTGGGGATGTTTCCGCTTATCAGGAGTAGGTAAACATCACATCATTGAAGGAACCATGAATGGCAGGAAATTTCGTGAAATGTTGAAAGAGCAACTCCTTTCTTCAGCTCGTTTGTTAAACTTGAAACGTGGATGGACCTTCCAACAAGACAACGATCCAAAGCACACTGCAAATGAAGCCAAGGAATGGTTGAGGATGAAGAAGATAAAAATTTTAGAATGGCTAAGTCAATCCTCAGACATGAATCCGATCTAAAACCTGTGGAGGGAGTTGAAATTGGAGATTCAGAAGAGAGGTCCCAATAACATCACTGAACTCAAAGAAAATTGCATTGATGAATGGAATAAGATTACTGCCGAAACTTGTTAAAGGCTGGTAGTGAACTGCTCTACACGTCTCGAAGCCAGTCGGAATTACCTGAATTATCACACGGACAAATCAAATGAAACAATATTTTACGCCTTATTTTATCATTATGGGAAGATATAATTACTACAACAAAGTATTAATGTATGCATATCTTGAAATATGTTGTAAGCTTTTGTTCAGGTATATGTTATACATGTTCCTGTATATTTTTCTAATAAATATTTCTGGGTTTTCGATGTATTATTAACCTTTTAAACAATTGTTTACATATAGTCCAATTATCGTAATCGTACGTGGCCTGGAAAGGTGAAATTTGGCAATTTAAATCAACGTGTTGTATTATTTTGCCCCCACCGTATTTACCACTCTAACAGAGACAACATTTCCGAGGAACTTGTTCCAAATTCTGTCAATTTTAAATGGGATGGGGAAAATTTAGGGCTAGAGCTGTGTTAAAATTCTTTCTTTCTAATTTCCGGTGCGGACATTTTCCCCAATGCCGAAATACAATTTTGGTGGTAACATCATGAAAGCCATTAAGGTATTCGTGGGTGTCTGCAATTATTGACTCCGCAATCAGCTTTGTTCAACGGAGTTAAGTTTAGGCAGTTGGAGACGTCCCTCGTAACTAAGGTTGCGAAATTTTGGATTAATCGTTACTTCACGATAAATCCTCTCCATTTCATAATATCTCTGGACCATGCAGAGTGATCGCACTAGTGCCTTATAGACAGGTAGTATAATGTTCCTTTTGACTGGTATTCAAAGTTTCTTGTCCTGAAGCCTAGGATTCAGCTCGAATTCTGGACAGTTTTTGCTATTTGTTTGACACATGCTTGGGACCTTTTGTGATAGTGATAACAAGATTTTTTGTCGGTCTGCTGCTTCAATTGGAGCATCATTCATGGTACGTAGGAAGTGCCAATTTTCGCTTTCAATATGCATTTCCAAGCATTTGTCGATGCTAAAGCTCATTTGCGAGGTTGCGGTCCACTGAAGAGGACGGTTAATAGTTTTTCTGCGAGCATTAGTAATTAATGGTAATTAATAGTAATTAAAATAATCTAGAGTAAATAATAGAAATTAATAGTAAAAATAGTAATTAATAGTAATTAGTGGTAATTAATGGCAATTAATAGTAATCATTAGCAATTAATAGTAACTAATTACAATGAATAGTAATTCTGTCCCACTCGGTGGACGCTTTGCGACCAAGTGTCTAAACATCAGCAACTTTGTTAATTTTACTTATAAAAGATTAAGTAAAATGATTTCGTTGAGCAACATGATTTCGTTAAGTAATAGGATTCCGTTATCAAAATCGTTAATATTGATAACGAAAAGTAGCGGACCTGAAACACTCCCTTGGGGAGCCCCTGAAGTTACTTGTCTCCTGACACTAAATCGCTCGTTAATCGCTGCTCTCGATCTGAGAGCTACCAGCGAGCCAGTGTCGTTTCCAACGAGGGTATGTGATCCCCTTGAATATAATGAACATCTAATTTTTTATACGCAATATATATAGGCATAAATAAAATAGTATGGAGAGTCACCTTTAAATAGATATTATTTCTTAGAGAGTGTAATATGTCAGAACTAAAAATATACACAAGTGAGTGTTTCGACCACGAGGGTCATCTTCAGCATCTGAGGAAACACAGTGATTTTTCATTAAGTTGAAAAATATACATGTATATGGTTAACATTTGTAATTCCTAACAGGAAATTTGCAAGGGAAAGTAAGATTGAGCATCATTTAAAACCGATTTGTCTTTCATGATAAAAAGAGACTCTAAAATTCGAAGATCTACTTGACTAGAAGAGGTTGCAATTATCTGGAAATCGTCTGAACGAACAGGCAAGTCGCACTTTTCTACATGGGTGTGCCCATGTAGAAAAGTACATAGAAAAAAACATTTAAAGCAAACATTAACTGGACCGTACCTACATTTAATTCTGATTGAGCATTTATGGAAATTGAGTTTGTGATGCCTAGTCAGTCAGTAGCATTATGAAAACTGCCTCAGTCACAACCGGTGACTCATGTCGCAGTTAAAGTGTTGAGAACTTTTGAATGCGTTCCTTTTTAATTAGCTGTCATGGTTTGGTTGTTGGTGTTAGCCCGAGATGTAAACTGAGTTAACGCTGGATTAACGATCCTTAATTTAGAAAATTATTTTTTTCGTCGCTTAGCAAGATGAGGACGCAATTAAACTCGGGACTTTGAGGCTTACGTACGTACGTTTTGTGAAACTCTGCTAGAAAGTTGGCGTCACTTCGAGTATTGATAAAACCTCGGAGATAATATTCATACACGAAGGAATATCTCCAATTTTTGTTGTTCCGTACGCAATTTAAATTACAGGTATGAGAGCATTGTGTTTTTTTTAAGATCAGCATGTTGAAACCTCCGTATGAGTGGTTTTAGATAACTAATGTATCCTATTTAAATCACAAATGTGTAGGTGCGCATTTGTTTATTGAAGCTTAGCAACTTAAAATTGTTCGTACATGAGCACCCTGTTGTTATTTATGAAGAAATATAATCACGTTGGTGGCGTGAACCGTCAGTGTACACACGGAGGGAATTTTCATTATGCTGCTGACCGACCAGAAGTCAAGCACTCAATTTTTATAAATGTCACTCGAAACTAAACGAAGGGAAGATTTAATTAAAGCAGGATGCCAATTTTCAAAATTCCTATCTATAATTGGTTTTAAATTGGATTTGAATATCGAACTTTGGTTCAACCTATCGCAGTCTACGTGTTAGCCTAAATCATCAGCAAAACTGCTGTGGACAAGTTGAACTGATATTAATAAAAAATAACAATTTGACGCACGTTCCCTTGCACACACGTTCATTAATATTTAGTTTAATTTGACCACATTGAAGAGTTGTAAAATACACGCAACTTAATCTAATCAACCCATAAACCAACGTAGCCGATTAATCCAGTTTCAAATAACTAGCCAATTCAACGTATCCCATGTCAATCAACCAATCCAACCTATAAATTTCGTGTAAACTAACGAATACAATCAATTAGTGTCGCATAACTTGAGCAATGCGTTCAATTAATCCTGAGTAATCCGTGTTTAACCAATCCTGCAAAAATTTTGTGAGGTAACCATGTAAATGACCATCTACGGAGGAATTGACATTCTGATATCTATGCATTAAAGCCATTGGTAAAAACAAACCGCATGAATTGCGCTTTGGATCAACTTCAAAAGTTCAGTCACCATGTTTTTTTAAGCTAAGGCGCACGCCATTGCGAAAATCCATGGCAAAAAACCGGGTGCCCTAGAATTAAAAACCGTTTTTTCTCTACGGTCTTAAAATAAAAACTTGAATCATCCAGTCTTGACCATCGAAAAATACCTACCCTGAAAGTGGGAGATTCCACTCATCCCTTCGTTTTTGCGGGGTTATAAATACACTTTAACTTTAATATTTTATTTCAACCATGTAGTGTCGTACTATCGACACTACTTGATGTATTTTCAGAGGTAGCTGCAACTACCAATGAAGGAGCTACAGTATCAGAAGCCGTAAACTTCTACGGAGCAAGGGAAAGTAAAAGCACAGCAAGGCTCCTAATAATGTACTGATTCCGTCGGTTACAGACCCTCCTTATAACTAGCAGTGCCCGGAAGTCGAACAAGGACTTTCCGGTAGTCGTAAAGCGTGGCAAAGGCAAGGCACCATAAAGGACTTCGCCGGCCAGCTTCCGGCGGCGGTTTATGGCTCTTCCGGCTCCCAGACAAGCGAACCCAAATGCAACAAAGACATCCGGCGGCACTTGCCCTGCAAGTCTCACACCGATGTATAACAAACCACTACGGGAAAAAGATGGTATACTTGGTCCGAAAACGACGAAAGAAAGAAAGAAAAAGAAAAACAGTTTATTTCCAATAAAGGTAATACTTGAAATGTTCAACATCAGTTTATAAAATATGTTAACATTAAAATCCTTGGTTGATACACACATATGGGGATCGTAATACCCATGCCAATTGTTAAAACAAAAAATGCTTGAGAGAAAAGCATAAAAAAATGCGTTTCCTTCGTTGCGTTAATCTGATTTGACAATGCATATAAATATTAGTAACTAAGAAAACATAATCCTAGTGACGCATTGTTGAAAGCTCGCTTGTTAGTGCGCAATTATATTGAGATATGAGCATACGAACATAGGAACTAGTGATATGATACGATCAAGTCTTACAGTGATGTCTAGAAGCTGCGTTTAGCTTCACACTAATTATCATTATCATTATTATTCTTGCAATATACTCGTAAGAATTTTCAGAGCCCATGAATAGCGGAAAAGCTACATTTGAAATACTTGTTAGTGATCCAATGCCACTTTGTAGCGAGAACGTTTCATAAATGTCCGTATGAAACACAAGAAGCGATATTAGAAAAACGCTCGTGATGATGGGTTTCATGTAAAAGAGCGTTTCACTCTTTCAAATCATTTCAGTTTGAATGGATATGAAAATGAACATGCAGTTCCACACAAAAATCGACGATATGAAAACGAACAACGATGGACTACATATGTATCTTCGTATCGATTGAAAAACTACCAATGCAGAAGTTTTTTTAGAGGCGGATATTTTTGCTCGATATTTTTTGCACTCCATCAGATAGAAAAACTTGTAGAGATTGGGTAAAGCGAGGCGTTTAAACTTTCAAAAGCTTACCTAAAGACGTTTAGTTGGCCCGAGCATGTTGAAGTGAGGTCACTCTGCTAGCAGTCAATGGTGATCGAATCTTCCGTAAAAAAAAGAGAAACGCTATACAGGATGCCCCTAGTCATGGTTTACCACAAGCCTTAAGACCAATTTTTAAGTTTTGGGAATATATGTTGATGAAATATTGATAGATCATTATATTTTCCCAAAATAATAAAATAAGGCGTTGAATATTATTTTATTTAATTTATGCATACGATAATTTCACTTCGTTTTCTTTCTCGCTCAAACGTCAGGAATGTCGTTCCAACGACGACTGTTCGCCACTGTCTTTGCTTTTTTGGAGTCACACGTCAACATGACTTCTGTCTTTGCAATGTAGCGAGATGAGTGAGGTTGAGATCAAATATATTTAACACATTGACTGCGGCAGGTATAACTGAAATTTTATTTTCAACTCAAATTTAAAGTCAATTGTAGTTAGCAATGTTGAAAATAGCAAACATGAACTGGATCGTGCCTTCATTTTGTTTTGATTCATTATTTAAATAAATTAAGTTTGTGACTACTGGTCGGTCACAATTTTCACCACCTGAGCATTATGAAAATTCCCTCCGTATCCCACCGGTGTCTCACGTCGCAGTCAAAGTGTTCAGTTATCACGGAAACCGTTGAAATAGGACTCACGGGTCGAAACATTCATCAGTAAAACGTCTACCAGCGCTACATTGCCACTAATGAAAAATTATTCCACAAAAACTTTTTTAACGATCGCATTTCCAGCAATTTTTTTTTTTGCTAAGTATGAACCTAACAATGCACGGTATATATAAATATCGCCAACTCATTGTTTTAAAGACAATGAAGATTTACGGATAGTAACTAAAAGCTACAAACTTAAAACTCTATTTACACACACTGGTATACACGGAGTATCTCAGTCACATACAGTAACAGAAAAAAACACCCCGTGCTGTACACATGACTGGTTTTTGTACAGAAATATTGCGTCGCAAAATTCGGTTAAAAGAGTAAAAGTTTTGGAAGCGGCCCCACTGAGAACGAATCTCCCCGCACTAATTACACTCAAACTATCATAGTTATGAAAGTATGAAATTGATTGAGGAATCCCGTTAATGAGCCCAAAAAGCATCAAAGGAAAGATCTTCAGTAAAGATCACTACCGTCATTTCTAACCACAATCATTTCTGTGATAAATCAGACAGCCACAGGGAGCCGAAACAGCTCATGTCTCGCTGCTTTACTAGCTCACATAGTGACTGCAACTAGCGGTAATATCTTAATTTGTGGCTACAAAGGAATTTCCAATAATTTCATACAATGTGTATTTCTATGGTTTGTGTTGTGCAACAATAAAGTTGATACAATTTTACTTCATCTCATTACCTAATGCAGGGTAATGAGAAGTTAAAAAGTTAAAGCATGAAGAATGTTGCGCTTTTTAATGACTGGAAGCACTGTGGATGGCCACGAGAAAGCATGTGAAAAAAACGGAATAATTAAACTGAAGTTCAGCATGGAGCTAAAGTGTCGAGTTCATTTGTGCAGGATAGTTGGAGGCCTGTACACAGTTCTTGGAATACATTATCGCCATTTCAATTTTGTTTTTTGTAGATACATATAGCGTTCCAACATAGAAATCGAGATAATTTAAAATTGTATTTACAACGATTACACATTTTAATGCATTCTTTATGGGTAGTTCCAACACCGGAGCAAAGAAGTTGTAGTTTATTTCTATAGACTCATTAAAGTTTTAAATATTTAAATCATCACAGTTTTTAAAATCCTTTTATTGTGAATTGTTTCAAAATCGTTGAAATTTGGTTCAACAAATTTTTTGTTTTTAACACTCATTGCTTTAAACTAACGAGTAACAAAACTAAATGAAGAAATGATGTCAATTAGACTAAGGTTGAATATTTAGAAAAAAAGATCATCTTTGATTGATGATTAAGTTTACAAAGGAAAAAATCTCATTCATTCCGTGAGTGCAGTCATTCCAACTCATCCTTAAAATGGGTGACAGTGTTTTTTCTTATGAGTTACAACAGAAGCTGCCTCACATTTACGATAATACACAAACAAAATAAAAAAGTGATGCAAAACATTCAATCAATACAAATGGAGATGGCATGAAATGTGTCAGCCTTTGTGTGGCATCTTTTTCATGACTTTTTATGTAGTTTTGTGGACTTTTCCTCAGCTACATTTAAATCTTCATTATTGTTCTAGACTTTAATACACAATTTACTGCTGTATCGCTTGTGGTTAATGAATGTGGTTTAAACTGTTGTTAAAACTGTTATTGGGCCAGTATTGCATACGTGTTGATAATTTTAGGTTTTGACACTTAGGTTTTATAGTTTATTCTAGGTTTTGTTTTAGGTTCTGCCACTTGTATAGTTTCCTCTATGATATATGATATGTTCGGAAATTTCAACGAGAAATATTTCCACCAGCCAACCAATGAAGCATCGTAAATATCCCTTTTCCGAAGATATTATTTCCCATTCATTTCACAGAAACACTACAAATAACTCGTAAGTCGAAGCCACATTTTTTTTTCATTTTCGCCCTCATCAATTTTTGTTTTCAACCTTGAAAAAGGAAATTAAGGCTCACCTTTCCATCCGTTACCTAGAAGAACTATCATTCCTCCCACCGCATCATTTCTAACTTATCGTGAGCAGACATTTCGAATTATTTCCAAATTAAATTTTCCTCTATAATCAATCTGCTGTTTCAATTCAAAGAATTTACTTGTTTAAGTCAGAAACGAAAACGTGAAAATAGCACGTCTTAGAAATTTTACCTAGAAAGACAGCACCGCTCTCGTCCTGTCTTGGCCTTGAAAAGTTTAAAATAAAAATCCGATAAATAGGCAAATGTACAATTTTCTTAACATGAACTTTACAATAATTTGAGTTTCTTAGTGCATTGTGAGATGACGGATACCTCAGTGAAATAATACTCAACGTAGCAGGCTCGTCGGATGATCTGTAGGTTGGTTGAAACAATATTCTTTTTATTTGCCATGTAGAATTTTTCTTTTCTTTTCTTGAAGCATAAATTATCCTGCTCCTCGATGATTTAAGATACTTGTTTATGCAAGTTCAGTTATGTGTAGGGAGCTGTGGAAAATTAACGTGCTGTAGGCATAAAGCGGTTGAGGGCGTTGCTTCAAGGCAGATCATTTAAGGCTGAATCTTCGTCACTCCAGATTTTATGCGTGCGTGACCACTTCTAGGTTTCTATTACTACAATTTACGTTGCTATTTCATAATTACGCACCTTTATAAACATTAGGACGAGAAGCCTAGTACGTTTTCGTGCCGGTTATGGGTTACTCCTAGAGCTCTTTACTATTTAACTCTTTAGTACCTTATTTATAATAAACTTAACCTTATAATGAGAAGTTTATCTTATTATTTCACTAACATTATGAAGTACTAGTTCTTCTCTTTCTTCAACTTTCCAGATTTTCCACTTACGGCCTTTATATGTTGCTCCTTGAAATGTGTCCATGAAGTTTAAAGGATGGTACAGATTTAATCTTGATTAATAGATTAATACTTGGTATATGCTGATCTAAATGAAATAAGTGGATTTAAGACGTTAAACGCCGTGGGTTAAGCTAAAGTTCAATATTCAACCTGAAGTCAATTGTATTGCGCATTGTGAAAATAGCAAATATTAACTTTACCGAGCCTTCAATTGGCTTTCATTAAAGTTTTTATGAAAATTGAGTTGGTGACTAGTGGCCGGTCAGAAGCATTATGAAAATTCCCTCCGTGTACCACCGATGGCTCACCTGGCAGTTAAAGTGTTAATATTAATTTATTTTCAGCGAAGTTATTCCTTTATTTGTTTTCCTTCAGAATACTTTGAGAGCTGCCCGAGACTGCACTCTCTAACCCAGGTCTATGGACATCGGCCGTACTCCGCACCTTCATACTTTGACTACGACAGTTAAACTGAAGTTTAATATTCAACTCGAATTTAAAGTGAACTGTGAGCAATGTTCAAAAAGCAAACGTGAACTGGTTCGTGCTTTTATTTACTTTGATTAAGTATTTATGAAAATTGGGTTCGTGACTTATGGTCGGTCAGCAGCACTATGAAGACTCCCTCAGTGACCGCCGGTGGCTCACGTCGCAGTCAAAGTGTTAACCTGCAACCTCAACTGTGCCGATCTATAAGTTGTCCTCACAGTCGTCTGAGATTTAAACTTGCTGGTCTGATAGGTGTGTGTGTGTGTGTGTGTGTGTGTGTGTGTAGCGTAACGTTCTGATATTTAATTTCTTAAATTGCGAAATTACCTGGTAGCATAAATGTGTTACTAAGTATGTAGCTTTCAACTGATAGTATGTGTTCATTTCTAGTTATGTTGGAAGTCACGAAATCTTGGGCTTGATCTAAATCTTTTACAAGAGTATCAAAAGGTTTTCAAAGTTTATGAATAAAACCTTTTTCCATTTAAGGCTTTTCTTAGACTGATGTATCACAGCAGTCAAACTTATTTGTTTCAAGTCACACTGATGATACTGTCCCCGAAAAATAAGTAGTTCATCTAAGTTTTCTGGATCGTTCAAATCTCCCGTTATCATTTTGTTAGCGATGATAATTTTGAAATCATTCAAGTTATTATTTTTTTAATAACAGTTTTCAAATCATATTTTAATAGTTTTCAATGTAGTTCGGAAACATTCGGACTTAATGCAGTTCCCCACAGATTAATTTGTGTACGTTTCCTGTTTTCTAAGTCTTCACATTTTCAATCGCATTTTTTGATGGAGAATGGAATGGGAGACTCTAAATTATTCATTGTTGATGGTCAACTTTTTTTTTTTTTCTATGCGTGCTCGTATTTAACATATGTTGTAAAAATTTACGTTCTCAAGTCAACTATTTCACTGTGAAGTATTGGGATAAGTGAAATATTTAACCTACTTTTACAACGATAAATCAATTCATTACGATCAATTAGAATAGAAACCTCTTGTTTATTTGGTCGTGTTTATGAATAAAATCACTTCCCAAGGGAGCGTTTCTTTGAATAGGAAAAATGAAAAATACAATTAGACGAGTGAAATAAAGCGCAATTTGAGCATTTGAATCGTGGTAAAATCATCTTTCTGTACGTATGTTGAACAAGCTAGGAATTTTCATGTTGAGTATATGTTTGTTTACGCATTTCTGCCAAAATTTTGTCGATATTTGCTAATCATAAATGATCTCCGGCTTACGCTGTATCTCCATTTTATTCCATGTACCCATGTCCGCATGATGTTGCAGAAAATACCGAGAGGATATGAAACCCGAGATTTTTTTTGTTGTTGATCCTCAACTGGAACTTAAGTGTTCTTCAAATTTCTGCAATGAAATTAAAAACCATTTCATTTTACGTTTTTCGAAGTCATATTTCCTATCCTTGATTTTTCCTCAGATTATTTCTTACGATTACACAGAGCTTGACTGTCATTTTAGATGTAGCAAGAGCAAGATTGTTTTTCATGTTTATCAGTATTTTTCTTATTTTCATTTTCAATACGTATATTTATGAAAATGTGTGTGTGTACATGCATGAGTTTGTGTGCGCACGCACACATGTATGTCTATGCATCTGTGCACACATGTACATGTTCGCACAAATATATACACACATTTGCATATGTATGTTTCTGTTTCTATTTCAATTTTTTGCGCAGAAGCAAACCTCAAGACACATTACATTGTACCTAAAGCTCTGCGATCAGTTAACACTGAACCAAATTCCATAAATAATTATATTTAGTGCGCTTGCTCAATGATTCACAAAATAGATCTATCAAGACCTCAGAGGGCATTTCTGTGAATAGAAAAATTGAAAAATGTAAACAGACAATTGAAACCAAGCGCTGGTGAAAAATTACCTCTCTCCGCCGTATGCTAAACGAGCCATGCATTTTATTTTTTCTTGTAAGTTTGTTTACGCGTTTTTAGATGCGCGATGTTCTTTATAATTTTTTTTGTGACTAACCTTTTCTCAATGCTTGATAGTCTGATAGTCATTTGCGATGGTGTTTCAATCTGCTCCGGGATAGCGTTTGTTTGTCTTTTTCTTACTTCGATTCAACTAATAACTTTGGAGGTCCGAAGAATTCTTCAGTAGTATTTGAATTATTTATAAGCTGTCAGCCATCTCTTGGAACATAAAATATCCAAGAGATGATATTTTTCAATTTTTATTCAAGTATCCCTTGACAGGGTTGATCTATTAGCACGCCATGTACGGTTTATCTATTAATACGCCTCGCATAGTTTGTCTATTAGTACGAATCGTATGGTCTATCTATTTGTACACCTCTGATAGTTTGTTTATTAGTACACCTCGTATAGTTTGTCTATTAGTATGCCTCGAATGGCTTATCTATTTGTAAACCTCGGATAGTTTGTCCATTAGTACTCCTCGTATGAAACGCTTGTCTTAGGACGTCTTGTATTAAGAAATTTTAAAAGCCAATATGTTGGCATGTCTCTCATGTGGCAACGTTGTTGAAAATAAACTTTTTTCTTTTCTTTTCTTTTTCTTTTCTTGATAATGGTATATCTTTACAACGTAAATAGCATGGCATTGATAAAAATCAAACTAATTTGCTCTTTAAAATTCTGGAAAAGGCAACTGGAGAGGTGTGAAAATTAGAACATACTCGTAATACCTACACGAAGGTACTGTATTTCCCTACAAGAGTAGGAAAATACTTCAGCTTCTGAATCCAAACTGATTAAGATTTAACTTAAAGTCAGCGGGGAAATTCCGCTATCAAATATTGCTGTAAAGCTTAACATGTTGACTATGTTTCCACGGTTGCCATGGTTGACTTGGTTAGGTTGTAAGTAGCAGAATTGTAAAATCCTCTTGACTGCTCGATTATTTTTATCCTCTCTAAAATGCGTGTTAAATACAGTCGCACTATAATGTTTTAACTTATAAGCTGTTATATATTTTAAATGAAGGTAGTAAAATAATTGAACTGCTATTCATTCACACCGGTACGTAAATGAGCAATTTACCTAGTGGTACACAAATGTACCAGTACGTAGTCAACATGTTAAGTGCTTTGGAGATGAGCGAAGCACGCCCATGTTCTGTGAAACTCTTATGTGGGGATCATAAGCACAAAAATTACACCATAACACAAATAAGAAACAGTGATATCAATATTAACCATTAAATATCACTGTAAACTTGATTAGAGTGAACACACGAGAAAAAATCATTATACGCTGGAAAACTGCATTATTCCACAAATGTTAAATAGCAGCATCGATATTGAATAATGAAATACCTCTGAGAACATGTCACAGGAAATACACTAAAATTCATCCCATCCTTTCTTCAAAACCCACTTTCCAAATTTTTAAATGAGCTCCTCAGCTCGATAATATGTGACTGCTGTGTGATCGTATTGAAAGGAAATCTGGGGTATGTCAGTCTGGTTATTTTTTGCTGTGAACATGTTATTAGAATACAATATTGTGAACCTTAAAATTTGGAAATAATAATCCGAACGGTCTGAGCTCTGACTGTTCATGTCTTTTGCAGTATAAAATTTTCTTGACAGATGCGGTAGAAAAAATCCCTTCTGAAATTGAAATTGCCTCCTAATCGGTACAAGTTGGGGAACTGCGAAAAAAATTACGATCTCGAAAATAGAGGCAAATTTAGGAACGGGAAATAAAATTTATCGAGAAACTCATTACAGTTTCTTGAGCTCGCAAGAAATCAACGCACATTTCTGGGTCGAAGGAAAAAAGTAAGATCAAAAGCTCACTTCTGAAAAAGTAAGATCAAAAGCTCATTACTGAAAAGGTAAGATCAAAAACGCATTTATGCAAAAGTAAGATCAAAATTTTATTTTTGTGATATAATTGTGTCCGTAACAAGCCTTGTGTAACACACATTCCTTCCTGGCAAGGAAGGACACACTTTCTGGAATTGCAAGCAGAGATTTTACCATATTTCTCATCATTAAATTCTTATCTATTTAATATTCTGCTAATTCCTTTCTTAGTTACACTTGGTTCCTTATTTATTAGTTACTTAGTCCGTCCGTTGCGGTTTCGTCTGAGTTTGCGGTATCATGAATACCGAATTCCTGACTGTCAAATTAAAAGATCGCCTTTACATGCATTGATATGTTTGACATTTTGTCAGGATAAGATAGGTTAGGCTAGGATAGTTTTGGTTAGGATAGATTAGGATAGGAGAGGTTAGGATAGGTTAGGATATGTTAGGTTACGATAGGTTAGGTTAGCATAGGTTAGGTTAACATAGGTTAGGTAATGTTGACGGAATTTTTTCACAGGTCCACGGTTTTTGTATGTGTGACGTATCAGGCGTGATTAGGTTAGCACAGGTTAGGACAAGATAGGCTAGAATATGTTGAGTTAGGATAGGTTAGGTTAGAATATATGTTAGAATTTGTCAGGTAATGTTGACCAAATTTTTTCACTGGTCCACCTAGCTTAACGATGACATTGTTCATTGAATTTCCACGTGTCCTGCTAGTATTCTATAAATCCGCTTTGAATTAGTTCCTGAATGTTATCAGATTAGTACTCAAGCAAAATAATCACACAAAATATCATAAGCATAGATTTTACCATATTGCTTATCATAAAATTCTCATGTGCTATAAATCCCCTTTGAATTAGTTCATGAATGTAATGCAGATTATTAGTATCTGAGAAAACTGATCGTTCAAAATATCTCATCATAAGCGGAGATCATAACATTTGTCATCATAACATTCTTATGTTCGTGAACCCCATCACAAATTAAACAAGAAAAGTATCACAACCGACCAGAATTACGACCGAAAGTATCGCAACCGAAAACTATCGCAACCGACAAGAATTAAAACCGAAAAGTATCGTAACTGAAAAGTATCGTCACCGGAAAGTATTGCAACGGAAAAGTATTGACACGAAAAAGTTTCACAAAACAAAAGTATCGCAACCGAAAAGTTTGACGTTTAACGGTAATATGTAATGTTACACTATGTAATAATGTTGTCCTATGTAATGATAGTAATGATACACTATGTAGAACCTACACAGATTATATATTGTTCAAATTGCGCTGTGTTAGTGGAATATTTATTTCAGTTTAAACTAAACTTTTTTTCAACGGCTTAAATTTAACTTCAAATTTTTTTAATGTAACTTTTTTTATATATAACTTCAGCTATTTTAAATACAACTTTCATTGTTATAAATGGAACTTGAATTATTTTAAATGTAACTTCATATATTTTATAAACAGCTTCAATTATTTTTCATGTAACTCCAATCATTTTAAATTAAACTTCAATTGTTTTAAATTAACGTCAATCGTTTTAAATTGAAGACGAAAAGGTTTTTTACCAGCGCACTTTTTTGTGATAGAAAGTAAGGAATAACTTTTATAGAAGGATGTATGATATTTGCGTTGTACTGCACCTCTACCAAGTTGAACAAAATATTTTTCGTTTCAGACAGTTTTCGGTGATTGATTGTTCATACACATATTGAAAATATTTCAATGTCTTTTTCATGAATTTTTCCAAATAGTTTACATCATTTTTAAACATTGTACTACTAGGTGGCCAATCGAAATATCGCTTGTGTAAAATATTATCCCACTTAAGATATCATGTCTTTTTCAGAATTATTCATCCGGTCATAAAAGCTTCAGAATAAAAAGGACCTTTTAACTATGCAAAGCTTCTGCAAGAGCAGCAACGTGTCTTTCATTACGTTATTTTCCGTAAGAACTTTTTATATAATTTTTAGGATTTTTTACTTCATACCTCCAATAAAATTGTCCTTCATTACGGTCTCACAAGTACTGATAACATGTTTCTTCCATAAGCCTTAGCGCATCACTGTTATCTATCATCTTAAGTTTAAAATTCCCACAAGGTGCGCCTCACATATTCCACATCTGTTTATGATATCGGTATTCAATCCAGCACTGATACAATTCTTCTTCCAGTGGTCAAAATCGAACGAACACAATGCAATTAATTTTTACGTAGGCCGGGAGTTCCTCTCCGATGGTCACCGTGGCCGAGTGGTGAAGAGCGCGGTTCTGTCAAGGGAAAGGTCGCCGGTTCGAGTCCCTGCCCTGCCACCCCGGAAAGTCTCCCCGTTGGAAAAAGAAGAACTTAGCCTTAATTGACTGCTCAACCCGAGTGTCAGAGATGGGTACCGGTTCGACCAGATCGACCGTTGCTTCCTGATGTTAGTTATAAGTAGGCTTGTGATAATATGCACTGCATATTATGCGCCATATGCACAAGAAAATTCAGTCCATATGCAGTTATATGCAATTGCCAAATGCATGTGCATTTTTGAAATGCAAATTATTGTTTTGTGCATTCATTTTCGTGCATATGCAATTGATTTCCTGCATACGCATTGAGCTTCGTGCATATGCAAATAAATGAATTCGTATGCATTTGAAGATTTACTTTTATTTCATATTGAACGAGCACGAACTTAGGTTGTGCGTTTGAATGATACCTACAGCTGAGAAAAGTACTATTGTAGAGATTAGAATGGCTAATGAAGTGTTTTTTGTTGATACTTTTATTGAAACATATTGTTGCCGCGCTCCGATATTCTTATGACTGTTTTCGTAAACTAAGAATAAGTTTAGAGCAAGCCTTACGTGCCCTCGTAGCATTCGTGCAGAATCTACCACAAACGTTAGTCTAAAATTGCCACATCTTGCGATCTTGCTTCTTTGCATTGTTAAATAGAATAGATTCATGCTGAAATGAACATTGTTTATAGTTTCATATGTTGTGAATATTTAGGCTTTCGTACGTCCTTCATATGTATTCAAATGTATGTCTTTTTTTTCTTTTTCCAGATCAGTCGGTCAATAATTTGAAACTATTGTTCTTGTACGCATTAGTATGAGTCGGCGCTGCCGCATACGCTTGTTCATGGTTACTAGTGTGTGTAGCTGTGGCACTGGGAATGAATGAACTCGATTCCTTGAAGCGTATTTCTTTACTTCCTTGCCATGCGCCAGAGCATCAAATTATTGAATAATAATCATGAAGGTAAAATAGCAAAACGGAGCCTTCACATATAACCCCACGATCAAGACCAAGATCAAAAACTATAGCATGAAGTGGAAGACCACATACAATATAAAGAACAGAAAGCACAAAAAATGAGTGACATTCTTTCAATTCTTGAGATGAGGATTACACTTAATCAAAACAGTAAATTTCAAATTCTGAAAGTTGAATTTTCTTCTGTTGTCCGGTAACACATTCTTGCGTTGCGAGAATACTCTCTCAACGTCACAGGACACTAGCGGGGCGTGAAGTAAAGCTGTCATGTCTGATGGGCTCAGTTGATTCGGTTGGGTTGTTCTTAGTCTTCTTAGATAAACTCTCTCTCAAGACAGCTCTTACATCTTTCATCAATGAATAGCCTTCATTTTTCGATAACAATGACACCAGTTTATCATAGAATCTCTGGTCGTTTATTTTGCTCAAATTCTCTTCAATTTTCATCATGATGTCGACTGCTTCGGCTCTGGGTAAACCTTGTGATTCAAGCTTCTCTATGCAAGACACAATTAGTGAAAAAATTTGCATCAAAAAATTTGAGAGTTGTTTTTAAATCAACTTGTAAGAGTTTCTGACATTGACCACAGCATTATACTTTGTTTTTATCGAAGCATAGTAAAACAGAATTGATTTCGTCAAAGTATTTCGAAAAATACGTCGCCGCACTGAGCCACGTGCCCCATCTTGTTACCACCGGATTTGGTGGCAGTGGCACATTTGGATGGAGTTCTTTGAATTTTTTTACTCTCTCATGTGCTTTGACAAAGATACTGTTGGCAGATTAGATTAATCTGTTTACAGCTGGGTAACAGGTTCGAATTAACTCTGCAACTCTATGGAGAACATGTGCTAAGCAGGTTACCTGGATGATCTTGGGGAACAGGACAGCCATTCCCCACATTGCGTTAACCGTGTACGGCGCAGCATCAGTGCATGCAATAAGGATTTTCTCGTACGGAATCTGTCCATGATTTAAAACTCGCATAGAATCATGTACGAAAGCAGCAACTGTTGCATGGTTGACGGCAGGCAAGACTGCGATGTTCGCTGAATAACATTTCTTGCGTTTTTTCTCTACACCCAGAACTCCAAATACAAAGCAAGCTATGTAACGCTGTTCAACATCGGTTGTTTCGTCAAATGATATCCAAATTTTTTGACCTGCGACCTTTTTTTGTATACTTCTTACTGTTGTATTGTTTAGATCTGCAACGTAATATTTCCTGAGAGTTGTTTGGTCGGGTATGTTTCTATCAGTGCACTTTTTAATGACGGTCTTCAGCTGTTCATTGTTTAATTCATTCAGAAACGTGTCTGCTACTATAAAGGCTCTTGTTAAATCTTCATTAAACTCTGATCTCTTGACGTTTGGCTGGCTGGCGGCTGGTTGATTGTCATCTGATTGCCCAGAGTGTTGCTGGCTGGAACCAGGTTGATGTTGGTTTCCTTCCCGGGTTGATCAATATGTGACTCTGCAGTTTTATCATTGTTCCTCAAACGCTCTCTGTTCCTGACATGTATCCTTGTACGCAAATGTTGAGTCACAAAGGATCTCGAGGAGCTTGGTATCTGGAGCAAGGTTATACTAGTTAGGTATATTAAATGGTTGAATGATGGATTGGTCAGCTTCAATTCATAATTTCACCACGCCAACATTATTTAAACATCATTCATTAATGAGCATAATGGTTATAAAAAGTCACAATTAAGTGATTTTTAATCAAACTTACCTTTGTTCCACAAGGAATGCAGAACAAATATCCATCAAGAGCTTCATAATCTTCGAATTCACGCGCCATGTCACGAAGGCGCTTATCTTTATCCACTTTAGGCATCGCACAAACTGCAATTCTTTAAACCTCTACATAGGTATTGTGCGGATTTTGCTTTATAAAGAGCGTTAGTGAAGTTACGTTTCCACAATGCACAACGAAATGTTGAACTTAAAACTTTCACGAGTTTAGCTGTTTTCGTTTAAGCTAAACGATAAAACAGCTTATCGTTTCTATCTTGTCTTATCAGCTTATCTTCTATCGTTTAAGCTAAACGATAGAAGCTGTTTTCAAACTTGACATTTCATATCATACTTTTAAAATGAATTTCATTCTGTATTAAAGTTGATATTTAAGTCATATCTTTCCAGTCTTCATCTCCCACATGCAATTTATGTTTACGAATAATTTATTGATTTTCAAATACGTATCTTTCCATTTGCACAAAAATTATTTTAAATGTAATGTCATTATGCACTTGGATATAGTAAGATTTATTTGCATATGCATTTATTTATTTGCACACATTTGCATATGCAGTTTTATCTGCACATGCATATTTTTCCTGCAAATGCACAATATGCAATGTACAACCCTAGTTAAAAGACATTTGCAAAACTAATGAAGATAATATGAATCAGGTTTGATTAAAAAATCCCTAAAAATACGAGTAGCGAGCTCAACTGGCTCAAAGCCGGGTAAGAGGAGCGGAAGACAGTAAACGCAATACTTGATCCTGATAATTCTAAACTAAAATTCTAAACACGAACATTTATCAGCTGTGAACCAATTTTTTCATTTCTGTTGGTCATACAAGAAAGTGAATTTTTTTTCCGACCTTCATGCGAATGCAGTTCCGGGTGAAGAAAGCAAATTCTTGAGCGCACCCGCATCAAAAAAAAAATATAGGACACGGAAAACCTCTCCAGCAGTGGCCGGAAAACCCAACCAGAGTCTATAGAAGCATTCAACTGCCGATGCTCCATACACACCTCAAGTCAATGATGACTTCTTGGACCTGTTTTTAGAAGGTCATAGCAGCATGAAATCCCCAGAATATTTGAATGTTCAAGCCTTCGGTGCGTGTTGCAATTGTTATTATTCACAAAAAATAAAAGCACTAATGAATAGATGGCACTAGTGAACCACGATGAATTGTCGAAATTTGAGTTAGGAATAGGATTGAAAATGCAGCAGATGATAAACCCAAGATAACTCAATAAAATCTAAAGAACCAGAAGTTTTGCCCTATTTTAAAGAGAATTAGAACAAAATTTCGCGAAATATCTCCCTCAGTTAAACAGGAGTGTGACAATCTTGTGAGGATGCGTCGGCTTAGCATCAAATTTGACTATATCTTAGGTTCAGCTTCCCTTGCCGCAACAAAAATGTTCAAGAGAGGAAGAACGAAAGCACCGTTTAAATTAGAGTTAAAAGAACACGGAATTTAAGTATAAGGTGTGTTTTAACACAAGATCCCCTGCGCATAGAAACAGTAAAATGAGAAGAATGGTTATGAATCAAGATAAAAGTTGAAAAAAAATCACAAGTGTTGATTAACATGATAGCAACGAGTGGAAAAAAACGGTTCATATGAAAATAAGAAGCGCTATTTTATTTCAATAAAGAGAAGGCCTCCCTAATCATCAGCTCAGGACGACACATTTTCCCCCTAGGGATACTAATTCCCACAGATACAATAGTTGTATCCCCCTGAGGGGAAATGAAGCATCAGAATTACATCAGGATCTATCGGTAGACTGGTTGCTGTAAGGTCACGGCTGAGAGGAGTTTTTAATAACCACAGTGGTGACACACTCAATATACGTAAATACTTAATCCAACCTAAACGAAGGTACGAATGTTTTCTATTTTCAAAATTGCTCGTTACCATTGACTTCAAATTTGAATAGAACATTGAACTTCAGTTTAATCCATCGCGGTGAACGTGTATGCGTTTTTTGAAGGTCAGTTCCGAGAGGAAGGCAACTCCTTCCTCATTCAGATTCCGGTGACCACCTGACGTCTGCACCAGTCCAAAATCAGTAGTGATAAAGGTACTATGAGCAAAGTCATTCAGACTACAACGAGTAAACACGTTAACTGTGGGGGGTTAAACTAAAGTACAATTTTCAATTCAAATTAGAGTTAATTCAATAAATCAATTTTTACACATAACGAACATCAAATAGATCGTGAATTCGTTTAGTTTTCATTGAGTATTATTGAAAATTGAGTTTATCACTGCTGGTCGGTCAGCAACATTATGAAAATACCCTTAGTGACCTCCGGTGGTCACGCAGCAGTCAAAGAGTCAAATCACTCTCATACAGTGTGAAAGAGCACCGAGAAATGAAGGAGAAAAACAAGTCAAAAGTTCTCACAGATGTATGTTGAACTTTGACAACAACAAATAATTATTTTTGCGGACGACAGCGTAGACAAAGTCAGCTAGCGCGGAGTTCTTCGTATTTATGACGCTAAGTGAGCTTTTAAGCAATAGTCTACCTGTGTTGTTCCGGTGCGCACTGTGATGTAGGTTTCACCTCAACCTATTTTGACATCCGTTGGTCTGAATTGGCATCTGCTTACTGTTACTAATAACATGTGAGAATTTGGCGAAGGAATATCTGCCTGGTTGAACAGTATTCTCTCAGCAATTTTGGTAAACAATCATTTTCTCATTAGAGAAAAAGAAACTGAGGAAATTGTGAATTGAAGGAAGTGGGGCTAAGGTAAGTAAATCGTTGATGTATTCTTAGCCAAGTTCTGTTTCTCTACTTTCGTCAGTTTGGATTTTGTTTGTTCAGTTGATAAACTTAATTGTTTTACTTGCATGCTCAATTTAATGGTTTATTTTCGTTGGAGTGGAGGCGTTCTGGAAATGCTTCAGTTACCTGGTTATACACACGTGCACGTGTGAACTGAAGAAGGGGAGAAGTTGAACCAAAAAATTAATTCCAGTGATTGCACTTCCTATTCCCACCATTTTTTCATTATTTTATCTTGTTTTGCTTATAGTTAGCTTGTCTTATCAGTCGATTGCTATTTTGGATATTTCGAGATAAGCCTCGCCACTGATGCAGCACGTAAGTTCGCCCACTTGCAACCTTCGAAATAATGC
The DNA here is from genome assembly GCA_014220935.1 of Platorchestia sp. MABIK. Classification (NCBI taxonomy): domain Eukaryota; kingdom Metazoa; phylum Arthropoda; class Malacostraca; order Amphipoda; family Talitridae; genus Platorchestia; species Platorchestia sp. MABIK. The sequence goes on along the minus strand of JACJUY010002298.1, from coordinate 37,641 downwards.
ACCTATCGACTTCAAATTGTAATTGAAACGAAAGATTAAAACATTTTTTTTGTTTGAAAGTAATTTGAAGTAGATAGGTGCATTATTTCGAAAGTTACAAGTGGGTGAACTTATGTGTTGCATAAGTGGCGGGGCTAACCTGGATGAGATCCGCCATTTTAGGCCATTAGTGTTTTAAATGACCAAAATGTGTGTTATTTAGGCTTACAGGGAGCAGAATGGTTTTTAATTTAATTTTATATTTCCTTGTTTTGCTTCCTGAATTCAGCTGATGTATCAACCCCTTCTGTTCCCCACCCCCGCTTCATTTCTGAAGCTCGCCTAAGTTCTGTTACCGAATATGTCCCTCTCATATCTTTCCCAATCTTGTTTTGCTGTCTAGTTTGAATTTCCACTTTTCCCCCGCTGTTTAATTTGCTTTAATTATTATCTATTCTTCTCCCCGTACTGGCACCCCGTATTTACCAATAGGTAAATTACTCATTCACCTGCCGGTATAAATATGAAAGACATTTCATCTGTTGCGCGACCTTTTTAAAAATATCTGTTTCATTTCACGTGAAATGTTGTCATGCAATTGTGCTTTTCATATTTCTCAAGATGGATAAAAACGTATTCGAGCAGTATGTACAGGTAAACAATTACCTCGGTCAAACAATTATCAATTTTGATGGGGTAAACGAAATTCAGCCCACCTGTGACCAGAACAACTATCCGCAGTTCTTCCAGGAGTACTGTTTAGGTTTGACCTCTTTTTTTTTTTTTTTTGTTCGGCTCCTTCCTATCCACCCAGCTGAAAAACACGCCGCCTCATGCAGTTGCCAGCTAGATGTTAAAGAAAATGCATATCTCCAATAGAGTAAAGGACAGTACTGCTGCTGATTAAATAGAAAACAGACAACTATTCGTGCAAATGGTCCATTAATAAGTATGTGATCGACTTGAACCATTCAGTGCATTCCCTTTAAACACGCAGGCTACGCTTGTGTGGCAGCTACGGTTGATTTAGTTAGGTTGTGAAGAACGCAACTGGAAAACTCACTTTACTGCTCGAACGCATTTCTACACTTCATAAGAAGGATGAAAAATGTGATTACATGTGCTAATATTTTAACATGTACGCTAGAATAAATTTTAAAAAAGATAGTGAAACAACTGAAATGCTACAACGTTTACACTGGTACGTAAATGCGCAATTTACCTAGTGGTACACATATGTAACAATACGTAGTTAACGTTATCTATAGTGGATCACAAATGAACTACTAAGTAATTAACGTGTTAAGACTGGAAGCGGATGCTGCAAAACGCAATTCATCGACGTGGAATAAGGAAACATCTAACGCTATGGGCTGGGGACCAGCAAGCAGAGCGTCATCGTCAGGTCATATTCAGCAGCTTTCACAGCCGCAGGGCGCTGCCTGGTAGCTAAAAAACACGCATGCGATCTCACTCTCCGCTCTCTTACTTAACACATCCATTGCGTTTCTACGGTTGTTCAAGGCGGGTTTGGTTAGGTTGAAAGTGGCAGAATTGGGTAATCGACTTAACTGCTTGAATACAGTTTGATCCTTCCCTAGAAATATGAAAATACATTGCACGATAACATTTGACCCCGTATGAAAACGGTTATTTATTAAAAAAGTCGCGAAACATGAAATGTCATTCGTTTATGTCAGAACTTGAAATAAAAATTTACCAATTAGGACACATGTGGCCCAATACGCGACGGACGTGTTAACTCACTGCCCTCGGGTTGGGACACATTTGTACCACTCGGTAAATTGTTCATTCACGTACCAGCACAGATGAGTGACATTTCTTTTGTTTCGCGACCTTTATAAAATAACTGTTATCATCTCCCAGGTGGACCATGTGAGGGCCTGAGCTAAAGGTTAGGTAGGCTTTCTTTTTGTTGAAATAGAATAGGTTTTGTTTTGTTACGGACCATCTTTTTTCAGTTCCCTGCTGTCCTGTTTTTCAGCACCTACTACTTTCTTCTTCAGCTTTTTCTTGTTTCATGAACTTTTTTCTTAGCTTACTGTTTCTGTGAACCTTGTGCATAGATTCCGCGTTCCCTCAACTCCTTTCTAAATGGTGCCTTCCTCCTCCCTCTCTTGGTACATCTTTGTCGTGGTAAAGGGAGGCTAAAACTTTTTTATATAATAATAATAACTGTTATCAAACGAGGTGAAATGTTACCGTGTAATTGTATTTTCATATTTCTTATGAAGGATAAAAGTGTTTTCGAGCAGTGAAGTCGATTTCCCAATTCTGATACAACCTAACCAAACCAACCGTTAACAACCGCGGAAACGGGGTGAACGTGTTACCACGTTAACTGCGGTGGGTTAAACTGAAGTTCAATATTCAACTCAAATTAGAGTTAGTTTCGTTGATCAATTTTGAAAATAGCGAAAATGAAATCGATGGTGCCTTCATTTATTTGTCATAAGTGTAGATAAAAAATCGAGTGAGTGACTGCTGGTCGGTCAGCAGCATTATGAACATCCTCTGAGTGACCACCGGTGGGTCCCATCACAGGAATATATTCAGGGTTTGTGAACATACGAGATAAAATCTGACAAGGGTGCATACACAGTAATTATGTGTGGTTTGAAGAAACCGAAACGAGTCAAAGGAAAGTATAAAATAATTATATATGTTTTGAAATTTGAAATTTCACTTGGCAAATAGCCCACGCTTGAAACAATTTACAATTAAGACTGCGACTGCGGCAGATAAAACTGAAGTTTACTATTTAATTCAAATTTAAAGTCAATTGTATTAAGTAATGTTGAAAAAACCAAACATTAACTGGATTGTGTTTTCATTGTTTTGCTTGAGTAATTTTAAAGTTCAGTTTGTTACTACTGGTCGGTCAGCAACATAATGAAAATTCTCTCCGTGGCCACCGGTGGCTCACGTTGCAGTCTAAGGTTAAGGGTAGTCTCGAAAACACAGCCACAGTTTTTCGAACACAGCCTCACTCTCTCGAAATACCTCACTCTCGAGCTCAGCTATTTTCTTTCAATCATTCTGACCTACAAAATGCATTTTCAAAAACTCATAGACTCAAGTTCTTGCGTCGAATATTCAAGTTCCGGATACAAACACTTACAATTGGCCAAGGCCGAAGATTTAACGAGCCGCTGGTTTTTTTATTTTATTATCCAATACGCCAAATTTTATTGTATAAATGAAAAATGGAAATTAAATATTTGCAAAGTGAGAAATTTTAGTGAGCTTTACGAATTTCATTTCAATACATGAAAGATTTGCGCAATGTCGGCAAATAACGTAAAACTATTGGTCAATTTGAGCCCCCACGCGGGAGTCTGGTATTTTTAAAAGATTATCTTTTTTTTTGCCATCAATCATGGCAAGTGGAGTTCATATCAAACTAAAATAAGATTAACCTTAAAACTACACATCTGAAATGTCCTTGAACATTTGTGTACATGTGAGTCTGTATAACAAATCATATGCCCGTAGTTCTACGGCTTAAAAATATATTATAAATGAATTTTTCCTCAAAGGTAAATTTCCTCATTCTGTGAATATTAAATTAACACGTTGACTACGATTGAGTCGGTCGTAAAGTTGATTTGCTTAGTTTGTAAAAAACAGACTGGGAAAATCGACTTACCTACTCGAATAAGTTTCCATACTTTAAAAGAAATGTACAAAATAAATAATATTTTCATCGTACGATAAAATTTCTTCAAAAAGAGGTTGCGAAATTGTTTGAAATGTGACACATTTACATTGGTGCGTATTTGAACAATTTACCTACTGGTACACATTAGTCCCACTACGTATTCAAAGGTTTAAGCAAAATTTAGACGCAGCGTTTCATCTAGAACGAAACTAAACAAGTGATCTGACATTTGTGAGTTATAAATAAACGTGACTGATTGCTTTCCGCTGACCTCATCATTGTCACACGTGTACTGTATTTCAATCTTGCTCAAGGCTCAAACCTTAAAAACCGCCCAACATTTTGTGAGATCATGCCATATGACTCGCCTCAAATTTCCCTTTTTTATCTAAGGTTAGTTGCTTTGCGAAAAATTTGTCATTGCCTGGAGCTGTTTTTAAATGTTTCATTCAAATGTTTGTATAATTATTTGCGCGAGTTTTAACACGAATTATCTCATAATTTATTGACCGTAAAATGGCAGCAAAAACAATTATCCATGCTTCTGCACCGTATCAATTTAGAAACGCAGGCTTCAGAATTGAGTAAAGGAAAAATCTACGAGTTATTCAAAGAAAAAAGCTGTATGAAATGTTGATATGATTTAGATTATGGAACACCTCTCCCTTGCTAGAGTAGCAGCGCGAGTACATAATAGAGCTTAAAAATTTAAAAGAAGATGGTTTGTAATTTAAATTGTCGTAAACTTTGTTTTCTTGACAGAGACCTAGCTGTTGAGCATCAAAAATAATTTCGAAGGATTTTCCAATGCCAGTTGTACAATTTTAGGAAGATAGACTTAGCTATAGCTGTTAGAGCCAATGTCTTTCGATGTCATAGCCTCTCACAGCTTCGTTGCTTTCATTCCCGTATAAAAAGTTGTTTTTACTGTAACGAGGACTGGAAAAATTAAACATTAACGCACTGATCGCGTATTGGGACACATGTGTACCCCTAGGTAAATTGTTCATTCGCATACTGCTGTAAATGAACAACATTTCATCTGTTCCAAGACGTTTAAAAAAACAGAACGTGATCATACGTGGTTAAATCTTATCATACATTTACATTTTCCAAATATCTTAGAAAGGATAGAAATGTATTCCAGCACTATAGTCGATTTCCCAGTTCTGCTACTTATAACCTACCCAAACGAAACATAATAACCGCGAAAACGCAGCCAACGTGATTGAAAAATCAACGATAAGTTCAGAAGCAGGAACTCTGCAGTGGAGAAATGCGTCTCACTGTTTTCCCATAGAGCGCTGCAGAAAGTCTTCATCCACTGAACTAAATGCAAGTCATGGACAGAGTAGTTGCCGCCTGCATAGAGCGTCATTTGTGTGAATAATAGGTTTTGAATTATCAATTCTGCAAAAAATCGCCTATGAAATGTTCAAATTCTCCGTAGCATGTTTCGTAAAAAAGTCGCCCTTAAGATGTTAATATTCACCAAAGTGTGATTCGTAAAAAAGTCGCCCTTGAGATGTTAATATTCACCAAAGTGTAATTCGTAAAAAAGTCGACCTTGAGATGTTAATATTCACCAAAGTGTAATTCGTAAAAAAGTCGCCCTTGAGATGTTAATATTCACCAAAGTGTAATTCGTAAAAAAGTCGCCCTTGAGATGTTAATATTCACCAAAGTGTAATTCGTAAGAAAGTCGCCCTTGAGATGTTAATATTCACCAAAGTGTTATTCGTAAAAAAGTCGCCCTTGAGATGTTAATATTCACCAAAGTGTAATTCGTAAAAAAGTCGCCCTTGAGATGTCAATATTCACCAAAGTGTTATTCGTAAAAAATCGCCGAAAAAATATTTGTATTCATCATGACATACTGCATGAAAAATCGCCGATGAAATGTCTATATTTATCATGACATATTTCATGAAAAATCGCCAGTGAAATGTTGATATTCACCATTGCGTATTTCGTAAAAAGTCGGATGTGAAATGTTGATGTTCACTAGAGCTTATATCATGGAAAATCCGTACAAAAATAGTAACATTCACCAGGACGTAAACACTGGGACGATTTCAAGTCCAACATCATTGCAAGTTACACGAGTACAATGACCTAATACCTTCCAAGTGCATTGCTGAATTATTTTCGGTGGGTATTTGTGTAGCTTAGGAATCTGAGATATTGAATATCTCTATGCCTCAATACCATTTCCCGTCGATTTCATCGCATTAGAAATTCGACTTAAAATATAGTTATCTAGAAGCTCTGGTCGCGTGTGTTGAAGTAAGC
>JACJUY010002298.1:0-19280 GCA_014220935.1 Platorchestia sp. MABIK | reverse complement strand
TTCAGATTTCAAACATTCAGGAAAACTATAACCAATCATGAAAGATTCCAACATATCTGTGAAACAGAAATTCTCACTTCTAAGTTATCGATGGAATTGTTCTTATGTCCACAAATTTAAAACCTTGAAAATAGAATCAAACTTCAAAAAATGGACATTATTTCAATGAGAAAAATTCGAAGTCACGGAGTACATGCCGGAGGTACAAAATTGTTCTCATGTCGACAAATTTAAAACCTTGAAAATAAATCAATTTTCAAAAAATTGGACAAAATTCTAATGGCAAAAATTTAAGATCACAGATGTACAGCGGGGAAGTGGTGTGCCCTGTACACCTTTCCGGCGCAGTAGCTCGACAGAGACTGGGGAAGGCATCGGGACATGAACACCTCTAGGATTTGGGGGATTCTCGCTCCTCTGACCAGATGAAAACTGGTTCTGCAATTCTATCGTGACCATCTGGGTTTATGAGTAACATCGATGATCTCGATACACTTACGGGTCTTTACCAGTAACTCCTATAACTTAATTTTTTAAGCAGTCTTTCGCAAGATCCTGTTCTCAACTTCATTTGGATGGCCAACTACATGGTGTCCCAAAAAAACACACCCAATCTTTGATAACCCAATGTTTTGGCTTTGATTTGCTGTATGTGTTTATTAACATAGATGAAAAAATATCAGTTCAATCAATGAATAGGACAAGAAATATAAAGAAATTTAATGTCATATGACAAAACGTTGTAGCACCTAACAAAAAAAAATAAATGAGTTCTCGTAAGTCAAAAAGTTGATACATTTTTGGGGCGCCCAGTATTCTCGTATATATTTGAAGCAAAATTTTCTCTTTTCATGTTCCATCGAAGAGCAACACTTTTTCTTTTTCTTTATGGCTGCATCCGACCTTGATGCAACCTTGAAAAGTTGGTGGTTGGTTGCACCACGTTCCTTGAATTGATAAATTAATGAACGCATGGTAGTATATGGTACATTTTCTTAGGCACAAATCATTCCACGTGAATTTCCTTCTAATTTAACAGGAATTATTTGCTGAATGATTTGTTAATGTCGTTTTTTATTAAGTGGTTAACTGGTAAATGGTGGTGTAATTTTTCATCAAACCTCATTGATTCATCAATGAACTACTAAAATCTTTTCCGATTTGTTAAAACTCAATATTTATGTTTTTAAAAATTAGAATTTAATATTTAAAAAATGATTTTAGTGAAGTAGTTGAATGCTTTGTCATATAACATACCTGTACATAATTTTGTTTCACATGAATCAGTCATCCTGAAAATGACAAATATTTCACATCTTCTCTTAAACCTTTCATAGCTACAATCTGTCAACTTCTCGTTTCTAGTCTTACAAACAGTTTATAAAGTTAATCCAAGAGGTTTCTAAAACGTTTTTAAAACTTCACATCTGCGTAAATAGTGTAATTTCCAAATGTAATTCCTGGACTATGCTGCCCTAATATTCGAGAAAAACCTGATAAAATTCGAAATCAAATGAAAAATCGGCTTTGCTTATGAACTGTCATTGAGCATCATTCACACGGCGATAAAGTTGCACTTGATGCCGGTTTTCGTCACATAAAACTGCATTGTCTTGTTACAAGGCGATTTTGGTGTGCTGGAAGCCACAGCCTTTTTTCTGAATTCGTGAAAACTAAGCCGCACAATATTTTCGAAGTCCAGAATTACAAAAAAAAACAAGCCCTAAGCACACCGCAAAACTGCTCCAACCTCACGTTTTGGTAACAAATACCTGCTCGAATTTTCAAATCCAATTGAACCTCATCTCGAATCCAATCACATTCTTAAGCACATCCTGCCCTTAAAAATCTGTCGTTGTATGTTTTCATTTTCGGGTATAATGGAGAAACTTCAATCTTCTGCAAATCCTTTCCCCGAGGGCAGGTCATCGATGTGAAAATATACGAGTACATCCGCTTTTTAGAAAGCAAAATGGTCCCCTAACTATTAAAACAGACTCCTAACCAACAAAATGATCCCCTAACTATTAAAACAGACTCCTAACCAACAAAATGATCCCCTAACTATCAAAACAGACTCCTAACCAACAAAATGATTCCCAAACTATCAAAACGGACTCCTAACCAACAAAGTGATCCCCAAACTATCAAAACAGACTCCTAACCAACAAGATAGACCCCTTACTAACAGAACGGAACACTAACTGACGAAATGAACCCCTAACTAACAAAATAGGCCCTTGACAAACAAAATGGGCCCTTGACTAACAAAACTTGTCCTGATGACACTGGCCGTGTCAAAGTATGCTATTTTATCCATGGAATGATTGACTCGTTGTCAAGTCTATAATGGACTTTTTTATTTAAACTTGTTTGTCCAGCGCTTTTTGTCCATTTGAGAAAAAAAAACTCTTCCAAATATAAAAGTCTTGCTGTTGCGCAAAAACGGAATATTGTGCAAAAAGTTAAAGTATAAATGCCAGTTAAACGTAAACATATTTGAAGGGAACTTCGTGGTTATTTTGCAAGTGAAAGGAAAATTTCAAACACGCGTTGACTCATACATGTTTTTTTGTAAAAACACACACACATCATTTACAGTTAGGCCATTGAATAAATTAACCCATAACAAAAAAAAGGCAAGTTGGTATAAACTTCAAATTCAAATTAGCATAGCTAAACCGATCACAATGAATTCACTCGTTACAGAAAATTAATGCATGCTATTTGGTAAACTAGCAGCACTGGCACGAAGGAACTTGAAAAAATTACATACTCATCAGTGTATTTCGATTACACTTTCATGACGTAGAATGATATCAAATGAACAAATTAAAGAGCCTACTAACTTGAACATCAACACACCGAATTTGCACATCGCAGGTAAATGCGGATTAGCGTCAACATTTGACATCGTAATGAAATGAAACTAAAAAAGAATCCTTTTTTCCATTCTGAATTAGTTCGTTACACGAGCAGGGGAATAGAAATGATTACGGTTATTCAAATTCTGGTTTTGGATTTGCCGGGAATGCATTGCAATTTTTAACGCGGACAGGAATTTTCCGATTCTGATCAAACTAAAAAGTATCTTATGCACGTGTGAAAATCGAAAAAACATGGTGCAATCAAAAACTACAAGCAAATGAATGTCAATTCCAAATTTGTCCACTTCTAACTAAAAGAAAAAGTCACTCTGAAACTGTGATCATACAGAGAAATCTCACTAACAACGAACACTCTAATTTTAGTGATTTCAATTCACACTTAAATTAAAAGGCACACTGTAATGAACCGGAAGCATTTTTTGCCCAATGCAAACATGGTGAAAGTCAGCGATTAAAATTGAAATTTTTGAGAGAGAATATTTTGGTTAAACGAAACCATTTCTGCAAAAAGTTTAAATTATTTGGTCTTACATAAGCGACCGTGCTGGTTTACGAAGCGAAACGTCGTCAGAGAGCGCACCACACACTTGTGTGACGCGTATCTTGTCCTTCAAACTTGCAGGCTCTTCTTCCTCAGACAGCTCTTCTGGTGACGAACGGCAGTCAGAAATTTTGCTACAAGTCAGTCTTCTCTTGATTGATTTTATCAAATCAACCGTCCACGAAGCGTGCAAAAGCAGAAGGATGGAAGCAAATATCTTCAAGAAAATCATGCTAGGCGATGTGAACTCTGAAGGCAGACTAAACAAAGGCCTCATCACCATAAACGGATACGCAATTAGACGAGTACTCACCCAAACGATAGTGAAAACAACAACGAAATACTCGCCGATGGGGATTTTATTAGAGTAGTCGAACATTTTCGCAGCTGCGAGTGGTATGTCGGCCATTTCATGAAGGAACACAGACACAGTGCAAAGATTTATTATATTCATTGACACACTAAAGAAATATATGAGGAAGGTGACCATGTGATGGCATAACATGACATAAAAATCATGGCGCCGATCCTGACAGAACAAAGATATGGTCTGTGTGACATAAAATCCGCAGTCGACGGCGCAGTACCACCAAATTATTGACAGTGTTCGTTGGAACGGCAAATTCTCTATTGTTTCCATTGGATTCCAGAAATAGCTTTGCGGAACGATTACGAACAGTCCACTGATGAAGAAACAACTGTAGAAAATTGCCTGCCAGCCTTGGTCACAGAATTTTTCTAATGTTGTCATCTGCATGGAAAGAGCTTTGAGGCGGAGCCATCTCTCTACATTTCTTTCCGTCCAGTTGATTTTGGCGGCGGCTTCAACGAGTTTCCTTCTTGGAGGTCTAGCTCTATTTATTTTGTATAGAACCTCCAGTTCTTTGTTAGGAGGAGGATGTGCGTAGGGCTTTTCACGAACTCCAGCTCTGCGACCGATGGGTTCCAGCACTAAAGGTATAAGAATGTAATTCCTGATTATCAATAATATAAAGCCAAATGCACACACCCACGGACAAAATTGGTTGACGTCCGGGTTGTCAGACCCCATCTGCTCTTCAATTTGTTTCCATGTGAGGTCTTTTGGCAGCCAAAACCGCTCAGACCCCGTCCTGGTGTTCATTTGAGATTAGAACAAATTTTTGCGCCTAATCAAAAACCTGAAAAAAATTGTTTGAGATTTATTTGGAGCTAGAGTATAATATGCAACAAAATTACTTACAACATGCCTTAACCCTATTAAATTACAACTCAGTCAAACTCAAGAATGATTCACTTATATTCTGACAAAGATGGTACACAATTTTGCTTTTATCATTGTATACTGCGCGTATAAATTACGCGCTCTATCAGAGAACAATATAACCTCAAGCCCTTGAATTAATGTGCAAAACTACTGTGTGCATTTTCGTGGAATCTGCTTGAGGCATCATCGAGATATTATAGCTTTGGTTTTACTCTTAATTTCTGGCATGATTATGGTTTAGTAGTGAGTAGAAGATTATACGTAGAATATAGTCAGGTGAAGAACGCTGTTAGACTTGCAACTTTTATAGGGCACCGTTAGCCTTCAGACTTCAAAGCTGTAAGCGTTAGACTTTTGATTTCAAAGAAGTAAGCGTTAGACATCAAACTCCAATACGGTTAGCTTTAGACTAAAGACTTCAAAGCAAAAAGCGTTGAACTTCAGACTTCATTCCTGGCAGCGTTAGCCCGTAGACTTTAGTGCAACAGAAGTTAGACTACGAATTTTAGTACTCGGAGTGTAATTTCAGCTATCTGTTGAGAGCAACTTACTTAATGTTTTGATGACACCAATTAGCGCAATGAGCAAAGTTGGTGTACTTTTTATAGCGTTGCTGTATGTTCATTTTGCTTCATGACAGTTGAGTCTTCCAGTGATAAGTTTTGCCCATTCCAAATTTACTTTAGTACCTAAATTAGAATTTTTAAAGATTCAAATCAATGCTTTCACTTAATCAAAAACCGCACTGCAAAAATTTTAATTTGAAGTGGTCCCAAATTCATGTTTGAGTTTAGCCTTTTATATTTTGGGTTTAGTGTTTACGGTATAAAAATTTTTACTTTAAAGTTGTCTCAAATGTAAATATTTTAGTTTATCCTTCTATATTATTGGTTCAGCGATTACAGTATATGTTTCTTAAAATTTTTCATCAATACTTTCTAGGTCACTCATAATGCTGAAATGATAAAAATGTAGAGCTCAACAAGATGCATTAGCATTGGCAGATAACTACCGTAAAATATTGGGAGAATTGAATGCTTCTGATAAAAACACATCTATATCACTTGGAAATCGGAAAATTAAACATCCAAATTTATTTTTCGGTCTGCGAAATATTAAAATATTTTGCAAAATAATCATATGGAATTTTTCGACACGAGAAAATGTTCTATAAGGCTTCTGTATCAGCACAGACAAATATTTCATTCGTCTCAAAATAAAAGACACTAGCCTAATTTAGATTACATAATCTTCTTAATTGCTGTAGTGTGCTAGCCATACTTGTCTTTTTGACAAAATTCGTGCACTCGTACCAGACTCACCACCTGAAATTAGTATTAACTGAATTCGAAGAAGTTACTTATCTACCTATGAAAGTTAATCTTGAAGGAGGCTGGAGTTACATCAGACTTCAATGCAAGAGTGGGTTAAGTATATGGATTAAAATGAAAAAAGAAATAAAAGTATATTAAAATTTGAACACCAGTCGGACAGCTCCACTACTCCAAATTCCACACCGAATTTTTTACGTCATTTCTCACCATCCTATAACAGTAATTAACTGTAAAAAGAACTGTCGTTGAGTGGCAGTCATACTCGAATTTTTTGCCCCAAAAGTCATTCGTGTTAATTTACTATCGCATAATAGTAACAATTGAGGGAACTGTTATTGAGTGGCGTCGTGAAAGGGTACTTAAGTGAACTGTTTTTCTTTTCAGAGACATTAACTTCTCATCTTTTTAGAGTGTTCAAAAATAATGCAAATAAAGGAACATTTTATCCATGCAACAATCATTAGATGTTAGACTTTTCACTTCAGATTTATAAACACAGTGTCAGTTGATTTAAAGCGAGACATTAAAGTGGAAGACAAAAATCATTTCGCAACTCTTCAAACTCTTCCTTGTTTTCAGCAGTTTCAAATTTCAAACCTTCAGGAAAACTAAAATCGATCGTGAAAAATTCCGACATATTCCTGAGACAGAAATTCTCTCTTCTAGTTATCAATGGAATTGTTCTTATGTCCACACATTTCAAACCCTCTTAAAATTGATTTTATCTTGGCAAAAATGGACATAATTCTAGGAGTAAAATTTGAGATCACGGAAGACATGCCGGAGGAACAGAAGGTGCCACACACGGCTTTGCTCCGGAGGTGCCCTGATTGTTCCAGAGCCTCCGTGTTCACTGCGTCGCTCGGTGCTTGGCCTGAGAGTGTCGTGCTGCTGTCGTCTCCTTAACCCAGAATTGTTCTCGTGTTTATAAATTTCAAACTTTTTTAAAACTAGAACAAATCGTGAAAAATTCCGACAAATTTCTTAATTATCATGGGAATTGTTCATGTGTTCACAAATTCTAAGCCTACTTGAAAATAGAACCAATTGTGACAAAATGGACATAATTCATTGAGTAAAATGAATAAAATGTCCATTTTATTGAGTAAAATGAATGGAGTGCATGCAGGTGGGTCAGAGTAGTTCTTGTGTCCAGAAACAATTTTCCAACCTTCTTGAAACTGACCTCTATCATCAAAAAATGGACATACTTCTAGTGGTAACGTTCGAAACCACAGCGGCAGGCCAGGGAGCACCCACGTCAAAGTTGCTCCTCTCAGTGTTTGTGTTGTAGTCTCCGTTTGCGTGTAGGGTGCGTCATGTGCACTGGTCCAGAGTTGACCTCGTTGCCAAAAGTCGTTGCATCGTCTAACTGTAATGAGTAACCAGATGTCATAATGCAGTTACGTTATGCACTCGCTTACAAAAAATTGCGCTTGCTGACAATCTAAATCAGTCGTGATTTTGGAATGGCCATGCAGAGTGCGAGCTTATGTGCAATGTGGAAGGAGTTCAAATACCCGATTGTTTTAAATTTCTGCCTTCAGTAACGAAGGGTAAAGATCAAGAAAATCTAATGCGCATTGAAATTGCGATTAAAAGCCGCACCGAGTTTAACGACTAGATAAATGAATTCTCGCATAAAAATAATGTTAGCTGGACTAGGTAAAACGAGAGGAAAGCGACAATCAAATAAAATGAAATGAGCATATAAAATTTTTCACTAAAATTTTAAAAGTAAATTAATCGAATTCATTTGGCGTAAATATGCTTAAAAGTCAACTTGCAGAACGCTTCAGCACTTGAATACTTTAATTTAATTCGAATAATGAAGAGCCTGTTAGAAAAATTTGATTTAATTGATATTAAAAAGAATCGGTTAATTGCTCGAATTAACTGTATATTTATAATAGTAACTAAAGAGATTTGCATTGTTAACAATACATCGTGACATACGAACAATACAATATGGTATACGGTAGAATCTCAGTAACTGTGCTCTTATTTGGTCTAACTCATTAGATAATATGTGCCGTTTAAGACGGCTGTGACTTTTAAGTGTTAAGTGAGACATAGAGTATTTTATTCCATTGCTAAGTGATACTTCTATGGCAAACCTATACCATGATAAATGTTGGCACTACAATTATGCCACACAGCGACGTGTGGCAGCTGTTGAAGTGGGCTTGGTTCTTGGTGACGGTGACTAGCCATGCACGTACACAGACTAGCACACGCACACAGAGTGGAGCAACTTTAACGTGGGTGCGGCCGGGGAGGTGGTGAGCCCTGACCACCTTCCCGCCGCTGGAGCTAGACTGAGACTGCGACGAGCATCGGAGGCATGGACACGTCTAGGCTTTTGGGGATTAACGCGGCTCTGACCAGTTGAAACAAGTTCTATAATCATACCATCTGAGGTTATGAGAAACATCAATCACCACGAAACACTTACGGCTTTTCAGAGGCAACTGCTACAAGTTTTTTGGAGTAGTCGTTGGCAATTAGCTGTTCACAAAGTTGTTAGCATTTGACTTTCGACTTCAATGTGGGTAGCGTTAGACTTCGGGAAATACGTAGAAAACTAGTTGGAATTGTGCTTCTTGTGATTTTCACTTATGGGTTTCAGCACTGTGCAGTCTTATTACAAAACCTAATGTCACCGTCTATACTTGATCAGGTGTGAAAGAAAGAAAGAAAGAAAGAACGAAAATGAAAAACTGTTCATTTCCAAGAAAGTTGATGCATGAAATATGGTAGAACATTTTGGCTTTTAAAAATATCTCAATATGAAGTTCTTATTTGACTGATAAACCACACGAGGTGTGCAATAGCTGTGTCAGAAGTTAATTATGTTATTGAGAGAAACAGTGAGCGTCCGAGTAACTTTATTTCCGTCTTTTAACGATTAAACACACACTTTGAAGTTACATATGCTATGTACAACTGAAAAACTATCATAAGAAGTCTATAGTAAAAGTCTTACTGAGTGAAGGCAATGCGAGTTCAATGAACGGAAAATTCCCCCTCTAATCCTTTCTACTTATTTCTCTTTTTGTTGTCATCGCCTGAGGAGCTTCTGAGACTCGAATCAAAATACCGGGAAGGCCAGATCAGGGACGAAACAGGGTATTTTTTGCCAACAAATTCAACCTTTCATGCGTCATACAACGCAGTAAGGCTCGGGGGTTAAAGTGCTGTAGAAAATGAAGTTGTTTTGCTTTGTGAAATGCGGGTTGTAGAGCTGTACAAAGTGAATGTCATAATGCTGAGTATAATGAGGTTGTAGTGCTGTGCAAAATGATGAGTGTGGTGCTGTGGAATATAAGGGCTTGTTCTGCTGTGCAAAATGAGTGTTGTAATGCTGTGCAATATAAGGGCTGTAGTGCTGTGCAAAATTAGAGTTGCAGTGCTGGGTAAAATGAGGGTTGTATTGTTGCACGACGATGAGTAAAGCTTTACGATTCAATAAAACTGTTAGCGCAGTCGAACCTTGAGTTAAGAAAGAGGTTCTTATGGAAACCTAATATTGTACGGATACGAATTTGTCTATATTATCCAAGTGTTACAGTGTTTGAATCATGTTTTTAAAGAAGAGGAAATAACAATATCTAATTTTCATTGTTCTATTTTAAGATTGGGTGTGTTCAACCGTATTTTCGTAAGTATTTTCTTAACGCCCAAATTCAATTTATGCTTCTTGGACAAGGCAAACGTTAACTATCTCACTTAAGCACTACGGTGAATTGAATAACTGAAACATTGTTCATAAATGTAATAGATTACAAATTATAACGCTTCGTAAAATAAACCCGAGCTAGCCATAGTCATCAGTCAATAACCCTGAAGCCCATGCCTCATTAAAAATTTCAGTGTCCTCTCATTCTGACGTATCATCGCCGCAATCGCTGTTTAATTTCATCCAACTATATGATGGCGTACTGAACATGAATAGATTATACTCCTTGTTCAACACGTGGTAAATTACGAAGATGATCACTTATCATTTTTACTAAAAGAAATTATTAGATTATGTTATAAGTTAGAACATGCTGGAGAATGGCGATTTCCCTATAAGATTAGAAAAATAATGGTCAATTATTTATTTCCAAAAGGTGTCCATTGATCATAATTATCAAGCAATATGTTGCAGTTCTGAAACATTCAACCATTAATTTTCGGCTCTCGTATTCAAGTGTTTTTTTCATAATCGCACAAATGAAGATGTAAGTTCCTACCTATGCCATGCAAATTAATTCAACACTTCCTTCTATCCATAGCTGCCGAGAGCACAAGTGTGCCATCATCAACTCCAAATATTCAATAAACAGAAAAAAATTCAGAAATTCTATGATTAACTTTCCAGTAAGACTTTCTAAACGTCTTTTGGAAAGTTGATCCAATAGGTTTCAAAACATTTTCTAAGGCTTCACATTTATGTGAATAGTGTAATTTCAAAATGCAATTCACGGACTACGCTGCCCTAAAATTCGAGAAAAACGTGATAAAATTCATGAAAACCAAATGAAAAACCGCCATTACTTACGATCTGTCATTCTGCATCATTCATACGGCGCTAAAGTCGCACTTGATACCTGTTTTTGACATTTGAAATCGCATTGTCTCGTTACAAGACGATTTTTGGGTGCTGAAGCTACACCATTTTTTCAGAATTCGTTAAAGCCAAATCTCACAATTCTTTCAAAATTCAGAAAACAAGCCCCAAGCACACCTTGAAACTGCTGCAACCTCACGTGTTTGTGAGCAACAATTTCTCGAATTTTCAAATCCAGTTAAACCCAATCTCGAATCCAATCAAATTCTTAAACACATTCTGCACTTGCAAATCAGGGGTTGTATATTGTCATTTTTGAGTAAAATGGAAAAAATACAATCCTATGCTCATCATTCTCCTGGGAACACTTTATCGATGCTAAAATGAACGATTACATCCACATTTAAGAAATCAAAATGGACTCCTGACTAACAAAATGGACTCCAAACTAACAAAACAAAACCATAAATAACAAAATGGACCCCTAACTAACAAAATGAACTCCTAACTAACAAAATGAACTCCTAACTAACAAAATGGACCCTAACTAACAAAATGAACTCTTCACTAACAAAATAGACCCCTAACTAACAATTTGGCCCCTAAGCAACAAAATGGACCCTAACTAACTAGACGTGCGCTGATGGAACTGGCTTTGTCATAGCGTTAGATTTTATCCGTTGAGCGATCGACTCTCAGCCAAATCCATCATGGAAATCTTTTTTTATTAATACCAGTTTATCCAGAGCCTTTGGTTCATTTGAGAGAAAACTCCGCCAATTATAAAAGTTGTGCAAGGGGGGATAAAGTGCAAAAGGGTGAAGTAGAAATGCTAGTTGAACGTAATCTCATTTGAAGAGAACTTCGCATTTTTTTGCGTGTAGAAGGATAATTTCGAACTCGCGCTGACTTATGCATGTTTTTTGTAAAAACACACACAGTATATACAATTATGCAGATTAAAGAATTTATTAATACATGTCAATCATTAGAACTTATTAAACTATAACAAAAAATAAACAAGTTTATTTAAACTTCGAATACAAATTATTAACAGTGCTATTAACCGATCACAATAAATTCCTTCCTTTTTTGAATATTAACGCATGCCATTAAGTAAAATGTAATAAATGGTTCGGAGGAACTTAAAGAAATCACAAACATAGGAGTTTTTCGCGTACATTTTCATGACATAGAATGACATCAAATGAGCAAATTAGAAAGCCTACTAACTTAAACATCAAAACTCCGAATGTGCAGGAGGATTAGCGTCAAAATTCAATAACGTACAGAAAGAAAACTGCAAAATATTTACCTCCTTCTAAATTGCAACGTTACGCAATTAAGCACACCTCTTTCTAAATTGCAACGTTACACAAGCGTACCTCCTTCTAAATTGCAACGTTACACAAGCGTACCTCCTTCTAAATTGCAACGTTACACAAGCGTACCTCCTTCTAAATTGCAACGTTACACAAGAATACCTCCTTCAAAATTGCAGCCTTATACATGCGCGGCGAATACAAATGATACAGGTTATTCAAATTCTGAGTTATTATTTTCCGAGAATATATTAGCATTTAACACGGGCAGGAATTTTCTGATACTGATCGAACTAAAAAGTATCTTATGCTCGTTTGAAAAACACAGAAACGTAGAACAATCAGAAGCCCAGAGGAAGTGAATGACGATTTTAAAAGTATTCACGAAAAAACAATGGAGAAAGTTATACCCAACTACCAAACTGTCATCTCAAAGATAAGTCTCACTAACAACGTTCACTCTAATTTAGAGATTTCAATTTCCGCTTAAATCTTAAGGCGTACCGTAATGAAGTGAGAATTTTTGTCACACAGTTACCAAACAAGATGAAAGTCAGTAATTAAAATCCGCAAATCAAAAAAGTAGTGTTATGCTTAGAGGAGACTATTTCTACAAAGGTTTAAATTATTCGGTTTTACATAAGCGATCGAGCCGGCTTACGAAGTGAAACGTCGTCAGAGAGCGCACCACACACTTGTGTGACGCGTATCTTGTCCTTCAAACTTGCAGGCTCTTCTTCCTCAGACAGCTCTTCTGGTGACGAACGGCAGTCAGACATTTTGCTACAAGTCAGTCTTCTCTTGATAGATTTTATTAAATCAACTGTCCACAAAATGTGTAAAAGGAGAAGGACGAAACCAAATATCTTGAAGAAAAACATGCTAGGTGGTGTGAGCTCTGAGGGGATTCGTAAAGGAGGACTCATCGCCATTAACGGATACGCAATTAGACGAGTACTCACCCAAACGATAGTGAAAACTACCATGAAATACTCGCCGATGTGATTTTTATTGGCGTAGTCGAACATTTTCGCAGCTGCGAGTGGTATGTCGGCCATTTCATGAAGGAACACAGACACAGTGAGAAGTTTTATTATATTCATTGACACACAAAAGAAATATATGAGGAAGGTGACCATGTGATGGCATAACATGACATAAAAATCATGGCGCCGATCCTGACAGAACAAAGATATGGTCTGTGTGACATAAAATCCGCAGTCGACGGCGCAGTACCACCAAATTATTGACGGTGTTCGTTGGAACGGCAAATTCTCCATTGTTTCCATTGGATTCCAGAAATAGTTTTGCGGTACAATTACGAACAGTCCACTGATGAAGAAACAACTGTAGAAAATTACTTGCCAGCCTTGGTCACAGAATTTTTCTAATGTTGTCATCTGCATGGAAAGCGCTTTGAGGCGGAGCCATCTCTCTACTTTTCGTTCCGTCGAGTCGATTTTGGCGGCGGCTTCAACGAGTTTCCTTCTCGGAGGTCTAGCTCTATTTATTTTGTATAGAGCCTCCAGTTCTTTGTTAGGAGGAGGATGTGCGTAGGGCTTTTCACGAACTCCAGCTCTGCGACCGATGGGTTCCAGCACTAAAGGTATAAGAACGTAATTCCTGATCATCAATAATATAAAGCCAAAAGCACCCACCCACTTACAGAACTGGTTGATATCTGGATAATCAGACCCCATCTGCTCTTCAATTTGTTTCCATGTAAGATTTTTCGGCAGCCAAAGCCACTCAGACCACGTCCTGGTGTTCATTTCAGATTAGAACATATTTTCCGCCAAGTTAAAGACCTGAAAAAATAAAACAAAATTTTTTAAGGGGTGTTTGAGCTTGAACTTAACATGTAAGAAAATTACTCAGAACAAGCCTTAGATTCATTGAATACTTCACTGCTTTGTAAGTATGTTCGTTCGTCTGCTACAGCTTGTGTCAGGCCAGTCACTTACGTCATTACACGGCCAGAGGACGAGTTTATCAGGCTCTTCTGAAAACTTGAACTAGTTGACAGTTGAAATGTTACCTCTCGCACAGTTTTAAAGGTACATGAATGACAAATATATCAGTCAATTGCGATTAAACTGAGCTAACAATTGATGCATGTTTTTTATGAAAAACTCTCTAGTATGAAAATTAAATCAGAAATGAATGTAAAAAAAAATTTATGGAACAAAGTCCCAAAATCAAACTGTCGAAATTCCACTCCAGTGTTTGTTTAGATTATTTTGATAGTGCAATTTTTTATCTAAAAAACACAACGCCGATTCTGTCTCTTTAAAATTTAAGGAGATACAGTTTCCAAAATGCTCATTTTTTAGTTTTTTCGAAAAAACCGGTTAATAAAAATACGAAAAGAACATGAGTTTAAAAAATAACATCATTTTACACCTGAGGTGTGCATTTCATAACAATCCGTTGGAAAATGACGGGACTTGAGCTTTTACCCAGACGGTTCCCTTAGATTACCAAACCCTCCCTTCGACCCTTTCGACGAAGCAGGTTTGAGCGTTCAGCAGACCAGAGTTAGCCATAAAACTCACGTTCAGAATGCTTTGGTAAGAAGAAAAACATCACACACAGTGAACAAATTCTGAGTTGAGTTAGGTTAGGACTTGATAAATGTAGAGGATATTTGGAAGCTTTATTTTATATTTGATGTAGGTGAAAAATTATACTAGACATAAAAGGAAAAAAGGATAAATTTCGAAGAAAAATTCCTAAAATTAAACAAATCAAATTATCGAGAAACTGTTCCAAAATTTGCCGTAGCCAATACATTTAGCTATCTAGAAAACATGTTGCCGGTTCTGTAACTTTAAAAATGTTAGAGATTAATTTTCAGTTTTTTTAACAATCAAAAAAAAAATTTCTAATAAAATAACGAAAAAAATTCACGAATCCAAAAAATGTGTCGCTATATTTTACACCTATAGTGAAAATTTCAGAAAATCTGTCTCAAAATGAAGGACTTCATTTTTTACACAGACGGTCCCCTTAATGCACCAGCGTTGGACATTAGACTTAAGTGCAAGTGAAGTTAGACTATGAATTTCAGTACTCGGAGTCTAATTTCAGTTTTCTGTTGCAAGCAATTTAGCTAATGATTTGATACCACCAGTTCGCGCAAGGTGCGAAGTTGTACGTTTTGTCTCATTATTTTTTGTGAGCTAATTTTAGTTCATGAGGGTTTAGAAGTGATCGATTTGTCCATTCCAAACATACTTGAGTAGCTAAATTAGAATTATTTCAAAGATAGAAACCTGTGCTTTTATTTGATCAAACACCGAACTGCAAAAAATTACTTTCAAGTTGTCCAAAATTCACATGTGCAGTCTAAAAACTTAACTTTTAGTTGCCTCTATTTGCATACCTTTGTTTAGTCTTTTATATTTGGGCTGTATTGATCACAGTGTCTCTGAGGTATATTTTTTAATAGTATTATCTAAGTCACTCACATTGTTGAAATGATAAAAATGTAGAGCTCAACAAGATGTGTTAACACTGGCACATAACTACCGTAAATATTTGGAAAATTGATTGCTTCTGCAGCGAAATTTTCGACGCTGAACATTTCTATTTCACTGGAAATAGGAACAGTGATTGTCTAAATTCATTTTTCAGCGTGCAAAATGTTAAAATATTATGTAAAGTCATCTTTCAAAATATTTAGGAAAGAGTACATGTTCATTAGGTTTCAATATCTATCACAGACTAATGTTTCATCCGATTAAAATAAAAGATGCCAATCCCAATGGGATTGAATTTTGTTGTAAGTCGCTGGAGTACAGTATGTTAGCTGTGCTTGTAAATGCGAGCTCTCGATACCAAACTCACGACGTAAACTTCAAATTAACTGAATTTAAAGAAGTCACTTCTCCTATTATGAAAATTCGATCTTGGGAGAGGCTGGAGTTACATCAGACATGAATGCATGAGTGGGATAAGTATTGGAATTAAAATCAAATATCAGTCTGAAAACACCGATCCTTTAAAGTCCCCCACCGAATTTTTTACCCCATAAGACATTCGTGTTAATTTAATATCCTATAGAAGTACACAAATGTAAGAAGAATTACAGTTGAGCGTCAAAGTCCCACTCGAATTTTTTATCCCATATATAAGTCGTTTGCGTTAGGCCGCCGTCACACGGAGACCAAATGGTAACGTTTCGTCATAATTGTTTTCAGTCAGCGGCACCACTCGGTCTGTCCAGCGTCACGAAACGTACGCACTATCCTACAATACATAGTGCGTAACTGTAAGAACTGTTGTTGAGAGGCGTCATGAACGTATACTCAAGTGAATTGTTTTTATTTTCAGATTAATTTAAAAATTTTTTCATCGTTTCAGAGTGTTGTAAAAATTATGCGAATGAAGTTACATTTCATCCTTCTAACAATTATTTGATGTCTAATTTTTCATTTTGTGTTATAAACACAGTTCTGTTGGCTAAAAGTGAGACATGAAATATGGAAGACAAAAATCATTTCGCAACTCTGCAAGCACTTTCTAGTTTTCAGTAATTTCAGATTTCGAACATTCAGGAAAACTATAATCAATCGTGAAAAATTCCGACATAAATCTAATACAGAAATCCTCACTTTCTGGTTATCAATGGAATTGTTCTTATGTCCACAAATTAAAGACCTTCTTGACAATAGAATCAAACTTCAGAAAAGGACATAATTCTATGTATGAGTAAAATTCGAGGTCACGGAGTACATGCCGGAGGTACAAAATTGTTCTTATGACCACAAATTTCTAACCTTGAAAATAAATCACTCTTTAAAAAATGGAAAAAATTCTAATCGTAAAATATGAGATCACAGATGTGCAGCGGAGAGGTGGTGTGCCCTGAACACCTTCCCGGCGCAGTCGCTCGACAGAGACTGGGAAAGTCATCCTGGGTATGAAAAACTCGATGCTTCTGGGGATTCACGCTGCTCTGACCAGATGAAAAGAGGTTCTAGTTATTATTCCATCCTGACCATCATGGTATATGAGTAACATCGATGACCACGAAGCCCTTTCGGATTTTCAAGGGCAACTCCTACAACTATTTTGAAGTAGTCGTTCGCAAGAAGCTCTTCTCAATGCAGTAAGCGTTAGTCTTCCGACTTCAATATGGGTCGTGTTAGACTTCAGACATCAACGCGAGCCGCGTTAGATTTCAAACTTCAATTAAACTTCAATTAATCAGACTTAATTTTTCGTTAGACTTGATTTTTTGAAAGTATGGTGATTCCACTCGATGAGCCAACTACATGGGGTCTATAAAAAAACTACTCTTTGATTACCCAGTGTTTTGATTTTGTGTTAATATCGGTGTTTATTGACATCAATGCAAGTTGATAAGTTCAACCGAAGAAAAGAACACTAAATGTATGAAAATTAAATGTCAAATTACAAAACATAATGGTATCTGAAACCAAAAATTAATCAGTACTCGCAAGTCAGAAAATGAGTTGATTTTTCTGGCCTGGAAGGCTTGATTAGGATCGAACCAGGGTAATTTTCGCGAACATCTTCAACCCTTCATGCCTTATAGAACACAGTAGTGCTCAGGGGTTGAGGGGCTGTATAAAATGAAGTTGTTATTCTTTGCAAAATCCGGGTTGTAGTACTGTTCAAAATGAGGGTTGTGATGCTGTGGAAAATACGGGCTGTTATGCTGTGCAAAATTAGAGTTATAATGCTGAGTAAAATGAGGTTGTTGTGCTGTGCAATATTAGGGATGTAGTGCTGTGCAAAATGGGAGCTGTAGTGCTGTGCAAAAGGCTTGTATTGTTGCAGGACGACGAGTAAAGCTTTAAGATTCAATAAAACTAATATCATAATCAAATCGAGTTAACTAAACACGATGGTCTTTCGTAAACATGAGATTTTACGAATAAAAATTTGTCCAAGTCATTCAAATGATAGTGTTTGAATCATGTTATCAAGACGAGGAAATATTTATATCTAATTTTCATTATTATTTATTAAGATTCGGTGCGTACAACTGTATTTTCGTAAATATTTTCATAACGTCCAAAGTCAATTAATGCTTCTCGGAGAAGACAAATGTTAAATACCTTATTAGTGCACTTCTGTTCACCGAATAACTGAAACATTATATAATACATAAAAAACTACAATCCATAGTAATATGAGCCCGAATAAGTCATACTCATCAGTCACTAACCCTGAAGTTCATCCTTCAGTAACAATTTTAGTATTTTTTTAATTTCTACTGATCATAGGCAATGGGCGCGGTGTCATTTATCTAAATTTATCATAGCCTAGTAAAAAAGATCACTTTATATTATGAGACAGCTCTATCTGAACAGTAATGATTTCCCCATAAGGTTGAGAAAAAACAATTTTCAATTGTGCCTCTACGTGCAGAAAACGGACTCAACAAGAGTGATGAGCCTTTAAATGAAAGCCAAAAAAGAGGGATTTTGCACGCGGGAAACATTCACAATACTCTCCTCTCGTGTGTAAATTGAAACAGCACGAAAATTTTCGAAGCGCCTCTATAAATGGAATGCATTAGCATGACAGGCAGTCGGTCGCCTTCTGAAGGGAGCTTAGTTCTGTGTAACAACTGGAAGTAAGAAATGCAAGTCACTGTTATCGGCCTTGAGTGTTTATAAATTAATCCCTTGGAGGACAAGATGGCTGCTTGCCTCCAATACCTGTGTTTTCCCCATAATCTGCTCGGATGAAAAATAATTCTTTCAATTTTTCCGAGCATCCTTGCGTTTCCCGCTTCCCATTTCGTTATTAAAACTTGCGACAAGGCTGATGATATGTGAATGCATAGAAAACGTCAAATTATGGAGATACAGGGTTGTGCTGCATGTAAATATATCACTATGACGTATATCAATGTTTTCGCTTTTAATTTTTACTAACATGACCTTGCATTCTGAAAATCATAGCTTTGCATTCAGGTCCCTTCACCATTGTGTGTGCAATTCATTAAGAATGGTTAGCCAAAGACTGCTGGATGCACCATACACGGTACGTTCAATAAAAATCTCATATATCTTATTGCTTTTTAAATGTGTGCCTTGATGTGCTTTTTGAAGCTCACTGACGAATGACTGCTTCGTCATCGTTCTGACGGCAATGACAGCATGATGCCATTGCTTATATGACAACAAGGTTGTGATGTCGGTGACTGTTATGACGGTGGTTGTAATGTCGGGGACTGTAATGACGGTGTTTGTAATGATGGTGGTTGAAATGACGGTGTTTGTAATGACGGTGGTTGTAATGGCGGTGGTTGTAATGACGATGATTGTAATGGCGGGGTTTGTAACGACGGTGGTTGTAATGGCGGTGGTTGTGATGTCGTTGACTGTTATGACGGTGGTTGTAATGGCGGTGGT
>JACJUY010002297.1:69981-81769 GCA_014220935.1 Platorchestia sp. MABIK | reverse complement strand
TTCAAACCTAGTCGAAGTTTCGTCCAAACCTAGTCGAAGTTTCGTCCAAACCTAGTAGAAGTTTCGTTCAAACCTAGTTGAAATTTCGTTCAAACCTCGTTCGATTGTTTTGGTCCACTTTTGGAACCAGTTACTATTAGAGCTAGTCTACATTACGTTGCAATACGATTAAAAACACGTATCTATCGAATGGACTTCATTTCGTTTTTTTAACAATATAGTTAACAGAGCAAGAGCAGTTTTATTATTCATAATCAAAAACTTTATTGTCAGTATTGTTATATTATTAGATAAATTAGTGAATAATTTTATTATGACACCCATGTAGGGCTTATAATGATTTTATTTTAATATAATTTTCATAGTATCGGTATCGGTAGTAGTATCGGTCAAAGTATCGGTATTTCCAAGTATCGGAGTATCGGTATCGGTATCGGCCAAAAATGGGTATCGGTATCGGTATCGGCCAAAAAAATGGTATCGGTACATCACTAGTTTTGATGAACAATCTTAAAAAATCTTTACCCTGTCATAACTCTTCTGAAGGCTGTCAGAAACATGTTTCTATTTTGGATGAAAACCTGAAGGTATCAGCTAATAGTTTGGGACTTGGAAGGCGGTGGGTATTTCAACATGACAATGACCGATAGCACACGACCAAGTCTACAACTAGCTGGCTCCATAGAAATAAAAAATTGTGCTGCCATGGCCTTCGATGAGTCCTGATCTCAATCCAATTGAAAACTTGTGGCATGAATTAAAAGTCAAAATCAACAAAAGAGCTCCAAAGAATCTTCAGGAATTGAAACACATCGCCATTGAAGAATGGAACAATGTTTCATCTGAAACTACGGGAAAACTTGTAAAAAGCTATAATATAGGTATTTTAACTGTTATGAAGATGAAAGGTCACGCTGTTAATTATTCAAAAATGTTCTCAAATGGTAGATTCACCTCAATAAAGTGTGATACTGCTCACTGTATGAATAATTTTGTCTAATCGTGTCTCTGAAGTTCAACTTGGTAAATCTTTCATTTATAACATTTTGTTCTAGAAACTTCGTTTTATCGTCATTAATATGTGCTTCACACCCTGTGAAAATCTTATGCCTGTGGCAACAATAGTTTTTGAGTAATTCAAGAAAAATTTGAAAGACGAGGGGTGTACAAATAATTACGTCCCTAACTGTAAATCATTTTATTAAAAATAGTTGGAGTAGATTCTAATCTCCAATTTCTTCTACATGTTCATTTCTGGCCACACATTTTTGAGTTCTTGATCGTATCGATGGATTAACTCGTTTGATTAACTGTCGTTCATTTTTTAGTATATTGAATTCATAATGATTTTTCTTTCATATACTAGTATTTTGAGAGACCAGAATATACTTTCATCTTTGAGTGTCCCCAAAAAAATATCAGACGGTGTTTGATGATCTGGGGATCTTGGAAGCCACTCAATTGCTTGATTCAATGAAACCACGCAGTCATTAAACACTTTTCTCATTCGAGTTCTTTCAGCTGTCAGTAAACTGATAACTGTAAGAACACAGATGAGAAGTCGCAGATACCTGTCAAGGTTCAGCGAACTGATGATGTTGCTAATTTTTCTAATACTTGAATAAAGATACACTGTGGCGCGCACATTTTATTGTTTGACTTTCCTGAGCAAGCATGTTCTGAGAGCCTTCTGAAGAGTAATGACAGGGTAAATGTTTTATAAGACATTTCATCAAAACGTACAGCATTTGTTAAAAAGGTTTCAACGAAGAATGTGGTCGAAAGAGACTAAATATACAACAATTTTCTCAATAACGTTTTCTGCATTTCGGGTCTCGTCTCCATGGGACACCCTGTATAACACCATCATTCAAAATAGTACATCACTAGTCGTAACAAATGATGATGAAAAGCGACAAGTACACGTCCACAACATCATAATTGTTATGATTCACTTCATGAAATCTTTTTTCATGTGATTTCCAAACTTTTCAACATTAGTATATGAAAGAGTTATTGGCAATTCTTCAAGTGAACTGTACTTGGTAAAATAATAACTTTTAATAATCTGAAATCCTTGAATCCGGCGGCATGTTCAATAATCCAATTTTGCTCGGTAGCAAGACTTGAAATTTATACGCACATGCATAACTTGATTCCATTCTATTCAATCATGTAATCATGAACTGGTACAAAAATTGTAGTGTATTAGGTAAAAGATATATTAACGTATTTTATGATGAAAGAAATGGAGAAAAACTATTTTAAAAATATTTACTTTGAACGTTTCGAGCCTTGGCTCATTCTCATCAAAAAGTCTGCAAATAAAATAATAGGCATGTCAGTACACTCTATACTTCTTACACCGATCTAAATTTTTTTCCCCTCGGAGATTAACTCCTTATATTTTAAATGTAAAAACTAAACTTTTCACAATAAAATCAACGAATTACGAAGCAAGAGATATCACTGCCCAAAACGAGCAGAAAAAAGGAAATCAGAATGTATCATCCATATAGAATTAGGCATGATAACATACTAATGACCCCAAAATGAAAGCAAAACCCACTCAGATGTGCCGGTTGCAAGTTAGCGATATAATTTGGCTCAAGATTAGATGATGAAAAAAATTAACACGCAGTGCCACTATAAATTATTTCCTAATGGATGCCAAGAAAGCCAACACATGTTTTCACAAACGCAAAAACGATGGTGAGTGTAAAAACTGAGCTCAAACCTAACACCAGAAAAAGTCTCTCACGTGTCAAACTCCATCATTGATATCGCTAGACTTTAGGCAATTAATCCTTCAACGTTTCAGGGCTCTAAACTAACACAGTAATACTTCGTACATTTAACACAAAACTAATCCGGCTGAAAAACACAATAACTACTTTCACCACGTTCAGAATACACTTCGGGTGGAGTGATTTTCGTTGTTTTCGAGGGCCTTCAATGTCTCAGTGCAAAAGAATGCCTCAATACTTTGTGATGGTGGTGCGAACTGCTCATCTGAAGTAGCCAGATGAGGACGGACAGAGGGATTGCGGTGTGGGCAGCTTAGCTAAAGTAGCAAAACAGGAAGACGGAAAGGATGATGGTGATGTTGGGAGCTCACCTAAAGTCGTAAAAGATGAGGACGGAGAGGATGATGATGATGATGTGGGAAGTTTACCTAAAGTAGCAGAAGATGACGGAGAGGATGATGGTGGTGTTGGGAGCTCACCCAAAGACGCAAAAGATGAGGGCGGAAAGGATGATGGTAGTGTTGGGCAGCTCACCTAAAGTAGCAGAAGATGAGGACGGAGAGGATGATGGCAAGTAAGGAGATGACGAGCCCCACCATCTCGATGACGCGGCTGACTCTTGCGATCTCGAGCTTGAACTGAAACAAGAATACCAAGTTGCTTCAACCTAATTTATCACATAATTCAAATATCTGTCACCGAGGTAGTTGTAACCATTAAACTTTCCTCGAAACTGCCGAGCACAAGTGAAATTTAACAATGTAAGAAATTATCTCAGAGTCATTTCCTCAGCTATGAAAATAATTTTTCGGTTGCGTATATTATTGACTACTTTGATTTAAAAAATTTACGTTTAGTGTTTCTGCAACAAATAGCAGAAATACAATTTTTTCACCATCATGAATACGTTCATCCTTATTGCCTATTCCACACCCTCAAAACAATTAAATTATACTCAGTCCTCGCTCGCTATTTTGCGACGGCCCTATCGCTGCTTCACTTTATCCCATTTATTGGAAGCTGTTTCATATTTTTACAGAGCGAATCCTTGACTACATCTGAGGAGAAAGATTAAGTTTAAATCTAGATTTACGATGTAAATGCATATTGCTTACATTATGTTAGCGGTGACATAAATATTGTTAGCGTATATAACGGTAAATAAAGATGAATTCAACACGCTTTGCAAAACACGTACTACCAGGAGTTAAATATAGTACATATTAAAAGAAATCTGCGTAGAATTGAGGATAATTTAAATTTTGTATAATTAAGGGCTTGTTTTGATTTTTTTTAATTCGCTGTCCGGAAGTATTCTCCAGAATTGAGATGGGGAAACACTACAGAGTAGAAAGTGGGTTCAATGCCGTATGTTCACTAAGGTTGAAAGTTTATGTGAAAAATAGGATAAAAAACAGGTTACTACATCGGGACTTTTGCGTTACTCGGGTGGTCGTATATCTTAACATCCGAGATAGTCATTTCACGACTGTATCTCACCCAGTTAAAAAAATTAGACGTTTTCAAGTAGTTTCTGTGCCGCGGTAGGCAAGACTTCTAGCCGCGTTTTATTCGGAAAAGCAGCCGTTTTTTGGTCGCCATGTCCACTCTATAAGAATCCACTTCATAATCGAGCTAGAGCTCGATTTTCCCGGCTTGTTTACGTCCAAATTAGACTAGCGGATAGCCGTCGAACGGCAAATTGTGGTCGAGAGCGGCCGATAGTGACTTGCGGCCATGTTTCACTATGTACTGCTACCTGTCGACCTAAACACGGCATGAATTTTTAACTGGGCAGTACTTTTCATTGCTTTCGTACTTTTCACTGAAAATCAAGCATTGCGGAAATTAACACCCGTGAGTTTTACGAAAGCTGTTCGAGAAGTCTAATGAAAATAATAGCATGAGCTATAAAATGAGCTGGACTATGCCGATGAAATAGCTTGTGTGAAAAACTTCGTCTCTTAGATACGCCACAGTAAAACAATTGTCAATCCCTTTTTGTTTTATCTAGGCAGAGTTAAAAATACTTCAGCTGTCAATGATTCAAAGGGATCCCTCATTGCAACTCTCGCATCAAGTGGGAGTCTATGTGCAGTATATATGTGTGATTAGGAAGAGCACATTTTGCAAGCAAATGATCATCTAACACGATGACATGAAATGCGCCTTCCTCTGACTCAATATGAAATAATAAACTTTGTGCAATGCCACAAAGCTACGAATAATATCACTGAATCACACCATCATTGAAGTATACTAGTGTCATACGATAAACTACATGCTCTCGAAATAAAAAAACATTAATTGTAATGTATGAATATTATATAAAGTTCAGTCGAAGAAAGAAGAAGTCAAATGAATAAAATTTTTCACAGCGAAAATCATGAAACATTTCAGTGCAACCATCTCCGTGTCCAAATAGCGGAGGGTCTACGGTCTTGAACTTCTAAACAGGTTGAAAAAATAAACTGTTGGAGAGTTCACTTAGAGTGAGGAGCTCCGGCAGTGCGTTTTCACGCCTCGTTGTATCATTCAAAGAGCAACGGGCAGTTGTCAGCAATTGAAACTTTTTGATTTGCATTGGAGAATATAAGTTTCTGAATGTAGCTTCAGAGTCAACTATGTGAAATAATCATCCTTAGGTCCAAGATAATTTTGAAATCGAACTATCACAGTCAAGCACATTTTCCGTAATAAAGTTTAAATCATCACCACATTTTGTACCGTCAAAACAGATTTTTCTGTTTGTTGAACAAGGCCACAACCGCCTTTCTCATCAGCCGCACCTTTAAACACAACTGCCATCATGTTTACAAACCTAAATAAAAGCGTCGGACTCGCACACCAAGACAACCTAATATGAACATTCGTCTTCAAAATATCGTCAGTGGCATCTACTAAACATGATTTTTGCTTTCCAACTGTTTGAAAATAGATGAAGTTAACTCTATTCGATAACATTTTTAAATTGCATTGTATGATCGGGATATGCTATTGGTATGCGTGAATCAACGACCCTCAATAGCAAGCATGAGATGTGGACACAATGACAGTTGACCAACGGTTTGATTTCCTCGTGCTCGAAATGAAATACATACCACATACAAAATGTCTATGGCACCTGTGTGCAGTTGGTCTGGCCGCACGACGTGGCGTGAGAAAAGCTTGAGTGCGTACTCGACTGCTCCTCCCTTGAGGCAAATTTCGGCCAAATTTCGCCAGCATACTCGCCAGGTACTGTGCACGAAGCATTTGTATTTTATTTGTAATGTCATTAAATAAAAGGGTCATGTCCATTACTTCTTGGACGGTTTTTGTAGCACGTTGCCTCAGTACTGTATTCCTTTACGCAGCAGATTTCACTTTCTATAAAGACTTTTGTTTTGGAAAGTCGTCTATAAAGCGCAATGACTGCGGTCTTGTCCATTCTACATCCGAGCTCGACTTGACAGTGTACCCTCCTCCTCAACTCTCTATGCAGCACTGAAAATGAGCACGCTAGCCAGCGTACTGTCAGACAACCTCCGAGCACGAAAACGTCAGCATGCTAGAGAAATTTGGTCATTTCGTGAGCGCGCTTCTCAGAGCGCTGAGGAAATTTGGCCAATGAGTCGCGGCATTTACATTCATATAATCATTGGTCTAAACTTTATGATGCAAGATTTAAGAAGTTTCAACTAAATATTGATTTTTAATGGCATAACAACAAAATGTCACACTTTCTAGTCATTGAAAGCCAGTGAATAATAGTGAACTTTGACAGGGAAATATTCTCAAATTTAAATGAGGTACGTTTGAGTAAGTGAGAAACGTTGGGTATAAAACTGAGACACATTCACAGATTCACGCAGCAGCTTCACCTCGATAATCATCATTACTTCGAAGGTCAGCACTGTACACCTGTCATACGAACACAGAGGACAGTGCGTATAGCAGCTGGGAAAATCTAGAGCGCACGTTCTCTACTTCTACTTTTATTACATAACACTTGCGTGGAAGCTCAACGGCCGCAGCACTAAGAATACATGACTGAGAATGAAGGACAAAGTTGCTATCCATTGAGAAAACCTCCAAATATTTAAACACTTTAGGGAATAAACAGGTAACATTTTCTGCTGAATTTCAGTGGAATGTTCTGGATAGACTGAACTTAAATTTTTTGCAACGTTTGACAATACCGAAATTTCAGCTTCGGAGTGGAATGTCTTCGCATGAGTGGATATCTAAGGGAAGCTACTACCGTGGACTACACCTAATTTTCCAATTTTTTCAAATATCACTCTTAACGTTTTTATTGTGTCTAGAGAAACGAAAACGTATTCAGATATGTAAAATTGAATTCTGTACATATTTTCTTCTATACAATTTTTCGATATTTGCTATAGAAAAAAGTTATTGTGCGAACATATGAATTAGTTCAAAACCCTACTCCTACAATTTGCAACTTAGTTGTTTGATTTTGGTCTCATTCAACGCGAAAAGACTCCGGCATCTGGAAAATGAAGCGTTTGTTTAAATTTCCAATTAGAAAAAATTAATGATTGTTTGTTCATAGAATTTCTCAATGTTCTTAGTTTTCCTAATTTTAAGGGTTTTGCATTTTTAATGCAACTAGGTGTACTAAGATGCATAACGATGTATGAAATTGAATTCTAAACCTATTTACTTATAGAAAAACTTACGATTTTCGCAATAGAAAAAAATTATTCTGCAAACATATAAAACCATATAAATTAGTTCAAAACGCTACCCCTCCTACAATTTTCAACTTAGAAGCTTTATTTTGCTCTCATTCGACGCGGAAACACTCCGGCACCTGGAAAATGAAGCGTTTTTTCATATTTCGAATTAGAAAACATTAATGATTTTTTGTTCATAGAATTTCTCAATATTCCTAATTTTTTAAATTATAAGGATTTTGAATTTTAAGGTTTTGCAAAATTGCGGAAGGAGTAGGGATTTGAGCTAATGTAAATAGTTCGTATGTTTACACAATGACGTTTTTTCTGTTGCGGAAAGCGAAAAATTTTATAAGAAGCAAATATGTTCAGTATTCAATTTCATTTTTCTGTGAGCATTTTCGTTCTTCTAGATGAGATAGAATCGTGAACAGTGGAATTTGTAAAATTTGGTAAATTAGGTAAAGTCCAGGGTAGAAGCTCCCTTCAACCTGTCTGTTGAAACTGGCGGTCGGACAATGGCTTTTCCAGGGCTAATAGCTTTCGCGGACATACCCGCAAGCTTCTTTACGTCATTTATCTCGTGAGATGATCAACAATTAATTTTCTTTTAAAAAAAACATGTTGCAAAGAAGCTCTAATCTTTTAGATCATTAATGTTCCACAAAAAAGGTCATTTAAAACATTTATCATTGATTTTATTAGTTTTGTTTAAAACTTTGCAAACACTCTGTATTTTGTTATACAGTAGGTTCGAAAAACGTGTTCGTTTCCTGAGATCGTCTTAAATTGGAGCTTACGTTATATATGAACTTTTGTATTCCGTTAGCAGAAATTCAAGTTGCTCTCATGAAACGTTCCCGGTCTATAAATACGATTGCACATGATGCGCACCTTGTTACACTAGCACCACATGATATTATCCATCTCATGTCATGTTTAAGTCAGTCAAACTTTCGTCCATTATTTTCGATGAAATTTGCATTCCATGGGTTACATGAAAGTGTCTTATACTCGTAGTACAGCAATCTGGCATATATTCAAAGCACTGTTAATAAACATTGAGTGGCAGACAATGCACGACGTGAATTCTTCGTTTAAGATGTGGGCATTTCAGATTGGCGCGTCAAATGATGATCGTCGAAAATACTCGATTCCGAAGCGTTAGAATCTTTTATCTCATCAAAAATCACCCATATTTATACAGAGCACTGGCAGGACAGTTGAACGTGTCTGTCATAACCGAACAATTGGAACTAAAAAGCATAACAAAGGTTTCAGTAATTGGAAACCAGGTCGCACCCACGTCAACCTCGCACATTTTCATGTACGTGTGTTGCTGCGTCCGTGTGCGCGTAGGGGCGTCATGTGCACTGATCCAGAGTTTAACTCATTGCCAGAAACCGTTGTATCGTCTATGAGCAGTTACCAGATGTAGCAATGCAGATAGGTTATGCACTTGCTTAAAAAAAAGTGTCAGTCGTAATTTGGAAATGGCCATTCATAGTGCAAGCTTTTATGCAAAATGTGGAAAGAGTTCAATTACCACATAGTTTTGAATTGTAGTTAATTCTACTGATATGAGCACCCAAAATTTTTCACTATAACTTTCTAAGTAGAGTAATCCAATTCATTTGGCGTAAATATGTTTATGAAACAACTTACAAAACGCTTCAGCTCTTGAACATTTTTATGTAATTGAAATTATAAAGCACCTGTCAATTGCACCAATTAACTACAAATTTACAATACAAACTAAATGAGATCTGAATTGTTAACAAACATTGTGACATACGAACGATATATTATGACATACGGTACCATCGCAGTAACTCTGTTGTTTTTAGTCTAACTCATTACATAATATGTGTCGTTTAAGACGGCTGTGACTTTTAAGTGTAAAGTGAAACATAGTGTTTTTATTCCATTGTTAAATGATACTTCTATGGCAAAGCTATACCATGATAAATGTTTGCACTACAATTATGTTGTGCAGCGACGTGTGGCAGCTGTTGAAGTGGGCGTGGTTCTTGGTGACGGTGACTTGCCATGCACGTACACAGACTGACACACTGAGAGGAGCAACTTTGACGTGGGTGAAACCACGTTCTCCACCAGTGCTTTCACTCCTAGGGTAATTACCCTAGTCTAGGGTAATCAGACCCCTCCTAGGGTACAGTCTAGGGTAAAGGGAAAAATTGCAAAATCTAGGGTAAAATCTATATTTCAGGTCAGGTTAATAAAAATCATGAAAAAACATAGAAGATTGCCAATAACTACGGTTGAACAACCCAAATAAAAATTAACTGAACAGAAGACATTTAATTCAAAGATGGAACGTGTCAACATTTATTAGGAATATCTTTTCTGCTAAGCAATTTAATTATGAAGGTAATTGCAAAGAATAACTTTAAAATCATTTTTACGAAACTTTTCAAGCCTCAGCTCATCATCAGTCATACTCCGTAACAACAAAAACACATGCGTTGAATAAAAATAAGAAAAATTGACAAAATTGTTTTTCAAGTATTTAAAATTGATGCCTAAATAAAACAATGACATGACTTAAAAAACGGATGAAACCAAAAATCAAAATTTCACTACCCAGCATCGTACACGCGAGTTAAAACAGGGGAAAAGTTTATAGGAGTACAACTAAAATGCGGAACAGCCGTAAGGAAAATTAACTAGCTAAAATAAAATCTTATCAAAGTGAGAGAAAGAGGGGAATGAGCGAGAGAGAAAGAAGGAGAGAACAAAAAGGAAAAGAAAACAAAGAAGCAGGGAAGTGGAGGTTAGAAGAAGAAAAAATAAAAATACATTTCTTCCGGAGACTAGTAAAAATTGAAACGAATGCAACTATTGCTGCACTACTAGGTTCCTATAATTTTTAAGGGGTAAGCACTTTGCATCTCATTCAGGGCCTGTTTCAATTTGTTTATATACAGTGACTCTAACATGCGCAGCTCACCAGAATTTAAAGCATAGTCTACAATTTTAAACTGAGCGTTACTGATAATTTGTTCACAGGGACCTATACTATTCTGCCTTACATTGGAATGGGAAGGTGCTCCCAACGGGCGTCCCCATACGATGGCTTCTACCGGCATGCTCTGCGACTCTCATAAATAGTGCTCGGTGGGTTGATCCCACATACCGCGATGCGCAATGCGCACAACTAAATTCATAAATGAGAGAAGATCGCAAGCCCTTGGGTAGGTCATCTTTAAAGCAAAAGAGGGATCCAATAGTGAATTTGTTCAATAAAATCATGCGGAAGCGAGTTGTAGGAATTGATTTGCCAAGCAAATTAGACAGTTCAGTTTTTAATTTTTCGGACTGATAGCCAAAATATGGTAGTACGCAATACACAATAGATGAAATTTGTTCAGGCTCTCTAGGGCTGTAGACATTTGAAAGAAATGTATTAACCGATTTATTGAAGGCCACGACTGGAAAACCGTTAGAACAGAAGTAAGACTTGAGGAACTCAAATTCATGGTGAAGGTTATCATAGGTGGAACAAATTCTATAGGCTCTATTGATTAAAGTGAATAGGCTGTTTTCTTTAAAAGCATAAACTATAAAAGCTGAGGCCTAAACCGATAAAACTTTATTTTCTAAAAACAGTGGTAAAAAATCTATTGTCCGCCCTATAAACTTTAACGTCAAGAAAATTAAGAGAATTTTCTTGTTCAACATCTACTGTAAACTTAATACTAGGATGTTGAACATTCACATCAACATTTGTTTCGTGAATATAGCACAAGTTAACATGTTCCATACCGGTACTGAACGAGTTGAGGTTCTGTTTGTAATGTGCGGAGTGCAGTTTCTATGTAAGCTTGTGTACGACAATACTATTGCTGGAGCAGTGGGGTGCACTCACACTTTACTTTGTTGAATTATCGTTTAGCGATCCAACGAAGGTAAATGACATGATAGTCAGTGCTATTAACTGCAAGCTAACACGCGCTTATTTAGAGTTCTTAGATTTCAATTTAATGGAAATTGAATGCGTTTAATACCTTGTTTCGGTCTGACGCTCCGAATATCTCTAATCTGTATGAGATCAGAAACTTATAACCTAATTGGGGGCTTTTGTTCAGATTTTATGCGTTTGGCTTTGGAGAAGAATGCACCATTTCTGTGCTGAATCCATCTCATTCAACACTCACTAATGATTCTGTGCCAGTAGGTGATAGGGTAAGTCTCGAATGGCCGTCGAGTCGAATCGTCGGTTATTCAATGCTAATTTTCAATTTTCGCCGTAGCGATCTAAAAACACAACCCGTGAGGCGTGTGGTAGATTACACTACTGCACGCCTTACGGGTTTTAGATCGCTACTGAGCGCGAAA
>JACJUY010002297.1:50497-64999 GCA_014220935.1 Platorchestia sp. MABIK | reverse complement strand
GGTATTCTGAATTATCGTTTGAATGAGCAGAAATTTGGAATTTAGTGACTAAAGATGTGATTTCACTGCTTCACAGTTTTCATCGTAGTTTGTATACAACATAACATATTATAAAGCTTACCTTCGCAACGGTTCGATTTTTTACTTGCTTATATGATATATTGAATCACTATTATATAACTTGCTACTATTGGGACATACATCATGCGGCTCTTCTGGTTTATAACTAATAATCCATAGTCATAACTTTGTAACTTTCTACGGTGTTTTGAACAAAAACATGCTGTGTAGTTCATGACATATCATGAGATAAAAAGACAACAGCTGTGTTGAGAATACTCTCGTTATACAGTGATGAATTTGCGCAAAAGCTAGAATAATTGCAACTAAAATTTTATTGTATGCTATGCGACAGTGATATACTGCAAAGTTTCAACAACACAGGCAATACACTAAAGCAAGTAAACCATTTAGTAATACCGTAAAACATTTCAGTTTATTCGATGGCAGTAATGAGATAACGAAGATTATTAATTAGGGATTGAAATTAATTAGGAAGGAGTTGCAATTAATAATAGTGAGAAACATTGAAAACGTGTTGTAAATAACAAAAGCTGTGATTTCGCATGCAAAACAGAACGCGAATTTTTTAAATAAAAGAGACTGCTTTCAATGTTTGTAAACACTTCCACTGTCACAGCCCATAATGGAAGCACAAAGAAGCATTAAAGGAATTGCGAAAAACTTCACCTCCATTCTAAGAATAACGTGGCAAAACAACTGCAGCTAGACAAAGACCAGAGCAGATCGATTATGTCAGGTATTGATCAGTTGTACCTTTTCGTCCTATTTGGGATAAAAAGGAAAACCAACGTGGCAAAGAATACCATGATAAAAAACTAACGTTTCGGACTATAAAAAATTCATTTTCAGTGTTCTGAAAACAATAAATTGAAGTTTTAAAACATTGCAATTATAAATCTTCTGAATAAACCGGATGTAAGATAATGAGATTAAAAAGACATGATAAAACAAAAAGCTATACAAAATGTTAACAAACAATGGAAATTTTCACCGCCGTATCACATTCATTTATTGACGGACGGTTTTTTAAAATGTGAATCGACTGTAAAACATGGAGATCGGATAAATTTGATGTTGAATCCAAAGTTTTAAAATTTGTATTTTAAAAAAATGGTCTTTCTTCAAACAGTGTTCTCTCAGAGATGAGTTGTATGGTTTGGTTAGGTTACAGCTGGTGCGAAAGGAGACTCCCCTATGTTGTGCACGCCTCACAAACAATTGGAGCCCAGTGCTACCAATTTACGAGTGCTCGCAGCAGTCACACGTATATTGATATACAACTGAGGTGCGCAACATCACATCCGGAGTATCCCTTCGCTTAAAATGTAATCCGATTTTTCAATCATTTTTACAATATGCACATGGATTTATTTGTGGAAAAGAACTCTTAACTATTGATACGACTTCCATTTTCATTTTCTCTGTACGGGATCCTACAATAGGTAGCTGAAAATACAAACTTAACTTCGGCACAGTGAGAATTCTCGGCTTTACAGTAAACTTTCTATTCAAAAATTTCCGTAACTCCCTAGTAAAAATATTACTCGGGTAATTATTCGAACAGTGATAATTTTGCAAATAATTCATCTCTAAATGGAATAACATGTAAGACGATGAAATTTAAAAAGCACTATGAATTACCGTTACTATCCCTGAAATTTAGCATTTTTAAAATATATTACTAAAAAAGTTCGTACCCAATCCCGTGAAAGTTGTTTTTCGAAACACTGAAGTCGTAAAGTTGTTTCCAGATCTTGTAACTTTTGCATCTAAAAATGACATTTCATTATTCACTTCCAGCTCAGATGTAAAATTGATATTCCTGTGACATTGATTAAAATACTGAAAAACTGCTCGGAATCTCGGCTGTTTTTGAAAAGGATAAACGTATCGTCCAGATTTCTTCGGTAGAACACTGCATGGCTTAAAATTATCTGGACATGGTTTCATGGTTTCAGAATATTTCTCTACTAGTTAAATTACCTTGAAATTTTGTCAATTTCCCTAAACTGGAAGCACTAGCCATCTTGGCACTGGAGTAGTCGTCAGGAGACAAAGGGTTAAGGAATACGGATGATTTTTTGCAATGCCTGTCATTACCCTGCGGAAAATTGTTCACAGTAGAAAAGTATAATTCCTTGGGTATTCCATGGGACGCTTTGAGTGACTCATAAATTGGTAAATCAAATCTGATTCGAACTTGAGAACTTATATTGAAGAATTTCGTCCTTGTCTCGAAGGCCTGCATCTCGTCTCATGATATTTACAGCTCTGCCCCTTCGTCATCACGTCACTGCTGAAGACTGCATGCCGATAGGCTCTTCACGGAGAAGGATGTTAGATGTTTGTCCTTTGTATTACTTCCAGAAATTGAGATGATTTAGAAAAGTTCATTGAATCTTTCTTTGAGATTATCAAAGCTATTGACAACTGATGTTGCAAAGGTTAGAAGATTTCCAAATTTTCATTCAAAGGTAGCGCGAACACAAAACAGTTGGCGTGGTTGTTGCCCGCGGTATCGTCAACTGTTCTTCTCCTGCATGTCGAGAGACTCGATGTAAATACTTGAAATGACATTCAAGAGAGCGACTCTGACAGATCTTGTGATACGTAGTCTCACCAATGAGGGCGTGGATACTAACACATTTTCTCGCGCTTTTATTAGGGATTAGGTGAATATCTACCATAGTATAGCTACGTACGCAGGAAGCCACACCTCTTTAGCAGTTCTTATCCCAACCGAAATTTGAACAAATCAAAACTTCCATGCCCGCAATTCGTTGTTTAAGAATAACATCAAATGCGAATGCGCAAATTTTCCAGTCGGTGGATCTACCTTGTGCCGTTAAGCTAATTATGTTGCCAGTATAATCTTCGAAGGCCAAATTTTACGTTGAAAAATCATTTTCAGCCCAAGCGCATTGTACAATATCACAAAATTGGGGTAGAATCATCGAAACTTATCGAAAAGGAAAATGGTGAAACGTAAATGATAACAGCAAATTCAAATGCAAATTTAAGCCATCAAATTTAAAGCTTCTCCTCTTCAAAATCAGATAACCAAAACTTTCCACTGTCGCGCCTTACTGACATCGTTCTCAAGCTAAGGAGAAAGATACAGAATTGACTGAAACGTAAATCAGAACAAGCTATTAACTATAACTTTAGCTTAAGACGTTTTCGTCAGCTGTGAAATGCTTTGAAGAATCCAGCAGTGAGGACAGCACAAAATCAGAAGCTCCAACATTACTGGTCTAGCAGATCGAAAAGCATGGCGGGAATAATGATATTGGGTGATGTTGCTTTCGAGTTGAAGAAAATTGGGGAGAACTATCTTTCGAATATCAGAAAATATCTTTCGAGCCGGAAGCTGGCGCACGTGTACTGGGCGCGTCCCCCAGCTGTTGAACAGCTGTTCAAAAACGCCCGATCTCATGTACGACAAGTGCACTAGCAAGGCTATTGGGGAAATGGGGGTTGGGGATGAGAGGTTAGGGGTCTAGGGAAACGCTAAGAAGCTGATGTTTCTCAAGTTTAATCTAGAACATTCAGAGTTTACACAATTTCCATGGCATCAATGAATATTGCAGTACATGAATAATAGAGACTACTTGTATAATGGCGCACATTTAATACTACATATCACAAACTATTTAAATGCGTTAGGCTCTTCAATGAGTGGAGTAAGGAGGAAGTGGTCGGTGCTGGTAAGGCATCTTGTTGCTGAACTTGTTGAAGGTATGTATCAACATTTTATGAAAATTGGTGACTTAATGCAATTCATTATCGCATTACATATTATGTATTGATTTGTCATGGCTTAATCCTAAATCACTTACGGGAAAATGTAAAGATAATATTCGTTTCCAAATTTACACTTGCGTTAAATACAGGTATATCAGTAATTATCAAACGCTGAACTTGTTGCGTAACCCCAATTGCTTGAGAGTTTCCAGCTCGGCGTGCTAACTAGCTGACAAAAAATTAGCGGCACACACATATACCATTGAATTTAAACAATTTTAACACTTTAAGTGCGTCGTGACCCACCGGTGGTCACTTAGCTGATTTTCATTATTATACTGACCGACCAGCAGTCACTTACTGAATTTCGATAAATGCTTAATAAAAATCAAATGAAGGTGCTATCTATTCAATGTTAAACAATTTTTTTACCACAAGCGATACAGAAGCAGATTGTTCCTTAGGTCTAATACAATGATCAAATTTGAGTATAGCTACCTGTGGGCCCGAATAAATTCAGCGACTTCTAGGGCATCCTACCATCAACGCTATTCTAAGGTGTACAATAATGTTTAACTTAATTCACTTAACCTAGTTACGCATTAGACTGATCAATGGATTAGTTCTCGATATGTGATGTTTCATTTTTACAAAATAGTTTGTATGGGCTTGATGTTAACTGTATATTCGTGAAACGATTTAAGAACAGACTGAAGATCAACGACATTAACCATAGCAAATAAGCCTATCAGGATCAGTCATGAAGGAGAACAAATATGACTTGGCTATCTAAATATGACTAATATTCCGATAGGAAATGAGATTCAAGATTTCTTTTGAATACTTTATTTGAATAACTTCACTGATCCCCGCAGGGATTGAGTTACAAGTTTGAGTTCCAACGTAGAGGCTGCTGTGTTGTGACCGAGCTTTTGAATAATAAGGCAGCATGAAGTTTCTTCTATTATGGATCAAATGTTCATGTTGAACAGTTTGTACAATTTATTATTGTTTGAGGTTTTTGTCGCCATCATTGGTCAATGTTTTGTACGTGAAATTACTTATGGAGAGTTTATAGAGATCCGCAAGTTTAAGTACATTTTTGAATGAATCATTTGTATGAGCATTACAGTCTTATTTTTTTATCACTTTGATGGCTCTTTTTGCAGAGTAAAAAGTATATTGGTCTTTTTTTATCAGTCCCGTGCCATGATTCTATTCCGCATTGCAGGTATGGTGAAATGAACGTTCAGTAAAGTACTTGCAACGCTTCTTCAGGCAGGAAATTTTTCCCTTTAATTTTTCACCCCTACTAATTTTGACAACTTAGTACCAATATGAACGATGTGCTCTTTGAAAGTCAGATGCTTATCTATTATGATGCCCAGGAACTTATGTGAGTTGGTTTCTTCGATTTCACCTTCGCCAATTTTAATTTGTGGAAGAGATATGTTTTTCTTGTATGAGAATGTTATCCATTTTGTTTTATCGTCATTGTTGATTATTTTGTTAGCTTTAAGCCACAATGAAACCTTTTGGAGTTCGTTATTTATACTCTCCGCAATTAGAGCGGGATTTTGGTTTGGAAGAACCGTAGACAGCGTGCTGTCATCAGCAAAAAATTTGAATTTGAAAAGTGATGTAGATTGAAAATATCATTGATAAAGATTAAAAATAAGAGAGACCCAAGGACAGATCCTTGTAGGACTCCATATGTGCAGAATACCTGCATTATAGCCCTAAGTACTAGAATTAATGTAGCTTTAAGGAAAAACGGTTGAAGCGGTAGCTTCATTAATTTATAAAGTTTAATTCAATAAATTAATTAAATTAACTGTAATTGGAAGGAATTATAATAAAACAATTTGGGAAAAGTATTCAGCTAATATTTCGTTAATACAGTCACTCCTTTCACACCGCTCCTCTGATTAGCACAGTTGTAACGTACTAGTACCAACTCTCCCTTTCTGCTACTAACTTCTGTGGAAGCTCCTCCTATTCCCGCAGTTCTTCATCATATCCCGCAGAGAAACCATCATATCTGCCTATCCCGGAATCGACACTACCGATTAAACGATCGACGCATCTCTGGACCGCTAGACTTTGGTTGTAGCCGCATGTGCCGGGTATATTTTTGGAACGGCAAAATTGCTCCTTCATCTCGATCGAACTTCAGCTGGATCTCAACTGTGTCTACGCGTGCCTGGTGGAGCCGAATCGACGAAAGTGTTAATTCCGCTACCATCTTCAATACCGTAAATTCATCTTCAATGAAAATGTGTAAATTCATCCTTCCAACTTCGTTGGAAGGATGGACGGACCGGCAGCCGGGATCACGGAGCGGACGGCAACACCCAGACGTCGCTCGGAGGTTGGTCTAGTGCATCGTTGCAAATGGGCTGTTCGGGGACGGTGTGAACCTTTGGGTGACTGCTTCCCATGAATAATTAAACATCCG
Source organism: Platorchestia sp. MABIK (assembly GCA_014220935.1). Lineage (NCBI taxonomy): Eukaryota > Metazoa > Arthropoda > Malacostraca > Amphipoda > Talitridae > Platorchestia > Platorchestia sp. MABIK. The sequence continues at coordinate 58,713 of JACJUY010002297.1, read as the reverse complement.
CTTGAAAAACTAAAACTATAAACTTACTCAGGTGTTAATGCCTATAAACATACTTTGGTGTTAATGCCTATAACTTACTTTGGTGTTAATGCCTATGAACTTACTTTGGTGTTAATGCCTATAAACTTCCCTTGGTGTTGATGCCTATTACCTCATAAACTTACCTTGGTGTTTATGCCTATAAACTTGAATACTTTGGTGGTGAAACGTTTAAGACTTGTAAACTTCTAAACTTGAATACTTTGATGGTGAAATTATTTCAAATGCGTATTGGTTGATATTTGGAAACTACGTTAACAGTTCGCGTTTTTATGCCTTTGCAGGATGGACGAAGCCCTGGCAGGACATCGGACCTGCATGGTATTGAACTGCTATTGGTTCTTACAGCTCGTCCTGTTTCTGTTTCTGTGTTCGTTACGGCTGTTTACGACGTGACTGTTTACCACGTGATCTAATATCTATCCGGAGTAAAACTTAAATGCCTGTTGAACTTAATTTTTGCCCTTTCATAACTTAGCTATTTCACATGAAAATTGTACACCATGGCTGATTGTCTGTAGGTCCGATTTTGCATCTTCAATGACTACGTGTTGTTTCTGATTTGTTAGGCATGATATGAATCAATTATGAGCAACTTGAATGTCATAGCGATTGAGTTTTGACAGTAATAGGCTATTGTCCACACGATCAAATGCTTTTCGAAAATCAAGAAATGCGGAGAAAAAACCTTTCCTTCATCTACATATATTATAGTAAAGGTATTGTAAATGATTTAGTCTAGCCCTCGTTGTGGATTTTTTAGAGCGAAAACCAAATTGTTTTTCATGGAGAAAAGACTTCTGTTCGAAATAAGAGTAGGCCTACAAGTTTTTACATACAATGTTCATGAATATTTTGCTAACAATAGGTAGCACATAGATAGGTCAATAATTGTTCACGCTAGTTTTTTCACCACTTTTAAAAATAAGGGTTACTCTAGCAACTTTAAGGGAGTTCGGGAAAGTGCATAGGAAAAGAGATTGGTGAACAATACTGAATGCGAGGGGGGCTATAATATCAGCAATAGCTTTAAGGACTTTAGTTGAAAATTTTTGTTCGCTCGATTCATTTTTCAGGTTGTTTATGCATGCAATTACATCGGAAAAGTTGGTAGGCGTAAAGAACAAGGAGTTTTGTTCGCGAACATGATCCATTTATTACGAATAATCAGTAGGTTCACTTGGAATGCTATCAGCTACATTTTTCTTTACGTTTACGAAGAGATTGTTAAAAAGATTAGCAATATCTTTCTTCTCGAGGTAGTTTATTTCATCTTGAACAATGAACTCAATCTTCTTCTCTTCCGCATTATTCGGTTTATAGCCAGAATTAAGCAGGGGCCAAGTTTTTTTAATACCAGTTCTGAATTGAGGAAATTTGCGTGTAAAGTAGTTTTTTTCAATGTTCTTATCTGGTTTGTCACATAGTTCCTAAATCTGTTATACATTTCTCTAGATATTCGCCCTTCTCAAAGGAGGGCAAGGCACGCTTGCCGGTTCTCCATATTTATTCCGATGTCTTCAGTAATCCAGGGCTTTTGTCCATTTCCCGGTGTAATCGTGCGATTCATGATTGGACAACATTGATTGTATGCGGTCGTAATAATTTCAGTCAAGTTCAATATTGCTTCATCAATGTTTGTTGTATTATTGTTCTGTTGAGAGTTGTGCAATGTTGGTATTAGTTCTTCTAGAATGGTGAGCATTTCTCCCAAATTTGATTCGTTTACGTTACGATGAGTAAGTTTCAGCTTGTGGCTTTGTGTAAGTGACATAAACGTTTTTCTTCTTAAGGAACTCTGTAAAAATGATCTGATGAGTCGGAAGTATTTATTCCAGTAAGAAAATCATTTGGATCTGTCATAAAGATATTGTCGAGCAGCGTAGCAGATTCTGAGGATCTCCGTGTGGGCTTTGTGATAATCGGAAGGAAAGATTTTTATAAAAAACCATGTTGAAAATTTGAGATTGGGTCACAGAGTTCATGTTTCAGCAGATCATAATTGAAGATATCGCAGATTATTATGTCATCATATAAATACCTGTTACACTACGACGCAATACGATTGAGCTCATTCAGGAAAGACACAGGACAAGCTGTGGAACCCTATACACCGTTCCAAGCATATCCCTTTCCTGTTTTTAATCACTCCTATCAATACAGAGTATATGATCCCGATTCGTAGTTGCACTTGCTATGAGTCTCAAGTCTATGTGTTCAGATAGGTACGTACTGATGCCTCCGCCGCGATTATTTTTTTTGGGTTGTGAGTGGGGACTATGATAATTTTTCATTTGTATCATGTATTTAGTTGAGTCATCTCGCCGGCTTTCGATGATGCTAATCACGCCAAATTTACACTTAAGTTCATTAATAGTGCATTGTATCTCTTCCAACTTTGGATAGAGAGACCTGCAGTTCCAACACAGTAGCATCGATTCACTGAATTTTGATATATTATTATATTCGCAGTTTCTGCTTTCGTTTAGGTTTGGATATAGTCTGCTCAAATGATTGAGATCTGGGTCAATTTCCTCGAATACAACAGCATGGTCAGTCATTTAAAATTAATAAGCAGTAAGTAACACGCAATGTAGAAAAAGAAAAAAATTGATTCAAAGCCAAAAGAATTTTAACGATGTTCCTACCTAAAACTATCATGAGCAGTAAGAGAGAAAGTAAAAAAGGGAAAATCTCGCGTGATTTCATAATAAGTTCACGCACTCAGTCCATGAGTGACGATTTACAGGTTCTTAAATTGCTCGTGAGAACAAAAAGAAATAACAACATAAAAAAATTGCGTACAGCATAAATTGCTCTTAACGTAGCGGAAAGAACAAATTGCTGAAAGCGTTGTTGCAAAGTACACATATATCAGGTAGTATCCGCAGAAACGACACTAGAGATGAAATACTGTGAAATAATAGATAATTAAATTACAGTATAAAGTTGTAAAGTTAAGGTTACATTGACACGATATATAAGCAGTGACATGTTTTGAAAGTGATATATCTAATCTTACAAGGGTCGAAATTGATAACAATGGTTACAAGCAAAAAATAATCTGATGGGTAAAATTACACTAAAATAAGGTGGGAGAGTCAACAAGTTGGAAATCAAAGGTTATCTGACCCAAATGTCTTGGGAAATACGAAGGGGCAATACTTGCATTTCTGGATCATTTCTGTGGTTGTTTAAGTGACATGAACTTTGGCTAACAGTTTGTAGGATACTAATCACTAATCAGCCAGAACCTGTTTCGATGACATGCCCAATTGCTGCATCAGATATTTTGGTCGAGTTCTTCATGCATGTTGATCGGATGACGTCTTGAATCCGGTTTTCCAGGGATAGAAGCGTAGACGCCGATGTTTCCGTCCAGACTTTTCGGGATTCGAATTTTTTCCGGGAATTTTTTCTGGCGACTCTCAGAGTGTATATGACGTTAGCACGTGAAGGTATGTGATACTCATTTATGAAGAACTTAAGGCTTTTCAAAATCTCGCGTTTCTTTTTATAATCCTTTAGTTCGAAAGTTATGTTTCTTCGATCCTCGTTTTCAGTCACAGATTTTTTCCCCATTCTGTTAGCTGACGTGATGGGGTCACTGAGGTCGATGTTGATTTTGTGCTTTAAACCTTTGCGGACTGTTTCTTTACAGTTTTCATTTGTATGTGAGTGCGGTAGTTCCCTTCCAGAAAGTTCGAGGCTGCATTTTCTGTTTTCTAGCTCATTACGCTCATAATTTTTCTTTAAGCAATCTCGACGGGAGACTTGGCTATTTATTTTTGTGTTATGGTCTTCGAGAATTCGCTTGTGTTCGGATTCTTTTTCCGTTAGCGATTCAAAGAATGGTTTAATTCACTTATTCATTTTTATACTTTTATCATTTCACTTTTGAATGTTGTATTACCGAGTCGAAGTATTTCACTAGAAAAGAGACCACTTCCTTGCTTTCTTTTGATAAGCTTGACACATCAGGGTAAGATCCAAACTTTGACTGAGGCTCACTGTTGCTGCTGCGTCTTTTATTTTTAGGAGCCATCTCGAAGATTGAGGGTGCTGAGTTCCCTGTGAAGATGATGGTTGAACACTTTTTCGAGGGAATTTAATACGTTATGTTTGAAAATTTTAATCATAATAAGTTTAGTTTACATTTGGATCCTCATGGCGAAAGTAGAAACTCTTTTAGGTTAGAAATGTATGGTTTCTCATTTTAGAAATGTATGGTTTCTAACCAATGAGGGCACTTAGTTTCGGAGCAAAATAAGGAACGTCCTCACCGCACGGAGTCTACTACATTTTTATTTCAAAGGTCTACATACAGAATTTTCAGGTTCTTCGTAGAAAAAATTAAGTGGAAATTAGTTTTCACAGAACAATTACACACATCAAAATACAACAGTCCTCGAGGTTCCTCATAAAAGTGTTATTGGAAAGATTTGTGTGAAAGCTTTTGTACTCAGTTCATGTTTAAAATAAAGCCTTTCTCTAGCGTCATCATAGCATGTATTCACTTGTTGAAATGAAGTGGACTATACTTTTCATCCATCATTTAACGAGACGTAACATTCTGCTCAGGATTTCCTTGCAACATTCTTACAGACTTTTCTTTGAGTCGAATGCCATGAACTCAAACGTTTTGTTCAGTTATTAATTAAGTGAATCGTCTATGTCCTGGAACTTAACCTAAATATAAATGTCAAAATTGTTTCACAGTAAGGGAGACTACTACTCTGCACTTGCCTCATTTTTTAAATCTCACTGTACACATTTCTATTGCACCAAGGGGAACGAAAATACACACAGATATGTGAAATGGAAAGCTAAACACATTTGCTGCCATGAAAATTTTCGATTTTCGCAAAAAAAAATTTCGCGATTACAAGAATTTTTTGCGCAAAACGTTTTCCACTCTACAATTTTCAATGTAGAAGCGTGATTTTGATCTCATTTGACGCGGAAGGACTGTAGAAACACCGTAACGAAGGATGTTTTTGAATTTCGGATTAGAAAAAAAGTTATTGTTTCATATGTCTGAAAAGTGTCTCCCCCAGAAAAATCCTAGATAACTTTTCTAACCTCAGATTGCAACATTCTATTGCACCTAGGAGAACAAAAATGCAAACGGATATGTAAAATTGAATTCCAAACACATTTGCACACATTGAAAATTTTTAATTTTCGCACAAAGAAAAGTTATTGGGCGAACATATTTATGAATATATTTTTTTTTTGTGCCAAACCACACTTCTTCTACAGTTTTGAACGTAGAAGCGTGATTTTAGTTTCATTCGATGCGGTTTAACGATGAAAACAGCGTAGCGAAGCAAAATCTTATTTGAATGGCAAATTGAATTTTTGTTGAGGAAAACTGCAAATTTTCATTTAAACTTTGTAACATGTTGGACATGTGTACCAATAACTTTTTTTCTAATGCGAAATTCAAAAACATCCTTTGTTACGATATTTCTACAATCTTTCCGCGTCGAATGAAACCAAAATCACGCTTTTCCGTTAAAAATTGTAGAGTAAGAAATGTTTTGCGCAGGTATATTTTTTTTCTGTCATTCGCGCGAAATTTTTTTTGGTCAGGAGAATTGAAATTTTTATAGAAGCAAATGTGTTTGAAATTCAATTTTACATATTTATACATTTTCGTTAACCTAGTTGCAATAGAAATGGGAAAAAAAAAGTTTGTAAAATTTGGTACATTAGGTGAAGTCCAGGGTAGTAGATCCCCTTAGAGATAGATATGCATGATAAGTTTACGTACATTCTGGAATACATGAGCAAACTGAATGTAGTTGACGCAATATGTCAATGTCTCTGATTCATTCAAACGGAAATTTTGAGCCTCAAATTGTCTCTGAAAACCAACGAGGAATATTTTATGTTTCATCAGGAAATTTTTGTAAACTTTTTTTAAATTTGCACATTCAATCGACACATAAGCGCGATTAGCATCCGTTTACCTCCGCATGTCGCCGCAAACTGCAATGCCCTCACCTGGTCGGGGAGGAGGGCGGTGGAGCGAACACACGGCTCCCCAGCCATGCATGGTTACCGTTAGCGCATCACACGAGCATTTTACATCATTGGACATTGTGTGGTATGTGTGTTGGAGTAAAGCTATATCTAAATCTGTTTCGATGAATTTTGTTCTTTCGTCGGTAAGATAGAACTGAAGAATGATTTTCAGAGCATCCTTTCTTAATGGGGAGTTTGCATACAATTCACAATTTTTCATTACAAATGTGAGGACTAATATCGAACACCCAACATTGCTAATTTAGCGACGACGGGCAAGTTTAAGTAGACTGCACAACTTTAAAATTGAACTATCATTTTTTCCGTACACGAAATATTTTTAGAGAATGTTTTCAGATGGCCGGGTTAGACTTTTTATACAGAGTGTTGGGCACTTTGTTGAACAAAATTTAACGTAAAGTTGGACCGTTAAGAAACACATTTTACCTTATACAACTGTGAGGTCAAAAATGCATTGTGAAAGAGTTACAAGGACTTGAAATACGAATCATAGCGTAGAAAAGTTTATTTTGAAAGTGACAGAGAAATGAAATATATAAGTTAGGAAAGTAATTTTATTACGAACACACGAAACAGAATAACAGGATCAATTATTATGATCTCAAGAAACAAATTTTACATTAGGTTTAGAATTTATAAAAGATATTTAGCATTACGCCCATTTTCTGTGATGCAGTCGCTTAAACGCCAGTACAATGATTGTCGGACTCGATCGAAGACACAAGGAGTTGAGACGGTGGCCACCAGCGACGAAGTTCACAATACATTAACAGCACTTACGGCTCACTGCCGACCTTATTTACGGTGGATCTCACCATGAGGGCAGTTCATTATATTTTCATGGAATCTGTCACTATGTTAACAGTTCTCCAGAGTCTTAGTTACCAGTGAATTATAACAGCAGTTATAGCAAAGCAATGAGCAAATTTGGTGAGCAGCGTTCCCGCGAGGTTAAAACAAAACTCGCATTAGCTGTGGAAGTTGAACCATAATTACGAAGTAACAGAAACCGTGTTGCTGCTGTGGGACAAATTAATTACTCCGATATTAACGTCATCTTCACTACATTGCAGAGGCTGGAATTGGCGCGCAGCAGTCACTAATTGCTATTTGTTTTCAAATAGATTTTCTGGGCACAATTCTAGAGCAGCATTTTCCACAGTATTCTGTATCGTCGACCGGAAATACAGTTTAGGCTCTTCCAATCCCTGTAGACTCAGTGAGTACTAGCCTATCATGGTCGTAATCTAAGTATAATTGATTGTGTTAGAGCTACTTGGGTTTATTTCAATCATTATACTGAAGTATGCTTCTCAGTTCATTAAGCAGTTGATCTATAGAAACAGCCAAGGAAATTGCTGATACGAGCAATAGAAGGTGTAGAAAGATTTGGTGAAAATATTTATTTCCAGTTTGGAAACCCTGATGCAAAATGCTGCTACTTACAAATTCGCCACGGAACTTTATTTACCTCGAGAGAAATACATTAATTCAATATATATTATTGAAGACAAAAATGACTTCTTATTTACAGTACACGCATGAATACACTCATGTCAGAGCTGAAAAGAAAGCGATTCAGCAATCATTTGAAAAACTAAAATATTTAGATTTTACACATTCTCCATTTTAGAGCTGATAGAGTTGAAAATTCTAACGCAGCCGTGGTGTAGTGCTTGCTTCTAATATTTCGGAACGTGAACGTGTGATCGTGTTTTACAATCATCTGGAGCACTGTGGGACGTTAGTGATCTAATTGATGTAGCACGTGAGCTATAAGGTATGAGTTCAAAACAATAAAATATCTTAAAAGATAGAATGTTTTCAAACCGACCGTCCCGATAACATCGTTAAAAACTGAAATAAATTAAATTTTCCTCTAAATAATGAAACCAGATCTCAAAATTGTTACCTCTTCATTGAAACTAAAGTTTGGAATTCGATGATTGTAAAAATCCGCGAGGAAAACTTCTTCCAACGCGTAATGTTTAAGAAGAGTCTTATAGGCGCTATTTCTAATCTAGGCATTGATGAAGCTAGCTGATTTGTGTCTCCTGTCTGCTAGATGGTTCATTATCATAGCTAAATGGTTCTGAAATTATCTAATCCTGAATCGATTCACGAAT
>JACJUY010002297.1:5439-49383 GCA_014220935.1 Platorchestia sp. MABIK | reverse complement strand
CAGGCTGCTGTGGTGTGCAGGCTGCTGTGGTGTACCGGCTGCTGTGGTGTACAGGCTGCTGTGGTGTGCAGGCTGCTGCGGTATACAGGCTGCTGTGGTGTGCAGGCTGCTGCGGTATACAGGCTGCTGTGGTGTGCAGACTGCTGTGGTGTGCAGGCTGCTGTGGTGTGCAGACTGCTGCGGTATACAGGCTGTTGTGGTGTACCGGCTGCTGTGGTGTGCAGGCTGCTGGGATGACAGCTCAGCCTCACCAAATCCGTGTCACATTAAGCCACTGTTTTTATCCTCACACTAAATCTCAGGAAAAGCAGTGGGAAAGAATGAAGCGCCAAACAATGCTGAGTTGCAATATAACCATGGTATGGTACTAAAATACAATGAAAAGCACGGAATGATGCTTGATTAAAGAGAAGTCGCTGAATTTCAGGGCATTTAAAAATGGGAAAGTTGATATAAATTAGAACCTCAAAATATTCTTATGAAACCAAGTTGGGCTAAAGTATAGCCACCACACAAGCCGCTTCTCGCTTCAATGGGGTTATGTTAAATTCCTGGATCAGTGCGGCCACAAAATGTCGGTCTAGGCACTCTATTTTGGTCTTACATCGGGGAGAGCATCGAAGTCAAAAATTATACGGTCCGGCCGACGTCGCTGCCCCGAACACGATGAAGCGATGGTCATCAAATACGACTGGCTATAGTTCCATCATTGAGTCTCAACTGGTCAGAAAAACTGACGAGGAAAATGCCACAAAACTCATGAGCAAATGAGTACGTCCCTAACGAATGCTAATAAAGAAGCACATATGACCTTTACAGTAAGTCATCAATTACAGATCATTATGAATGTTAAGAATAATCACTTAACACTTTTACGCAGCTGCTCAGATACCTCGTCTTAAGTACAAATTGGGTCTAACACAAGCCAAGGCAGCCGAGCCATGCGCTATGTTAATGAAAGAAAAGCCAGCAGAGACCAACGGCCACAACGTTAGAACTAACTTGAACTTATAGTCCAAATGCTCTGTTCGTTACCATCAAAGCTGCAGGCCCGGTCGTTCAGTATGAGTAAAATCACCCAGTAGACCTGCCTAAACAGTCATCAAATCTGGGAAGGGAGGAAGAGCAAAATCACCTCAGCAATTGAGCTGTGCGGTCAACTGATGCCTAGTTATAAAATTTTAACACCTGCGCATTAATTGTCTGCTCAGTTATGCAATTAAACATTCGTCGTTCATTCGTCGTACACCTCTCGAAAATAATATTGTTCTCGTAGGAATAGCATTGCTAGGTCAGGCTTATATCTGAGTGAATAATTCACAATCAGAGTTCACGGAGCATCGCGCCATTATAAGAATCATGTAGGGTAGAGATTCAGAGCTCGTAGCAAGCATTGCAATACTGGGTACTGTTAAGAAGTTTACAGAAAGGATAAGCCTACATCTTACCTTTTAGGAGTTCCCTCAGGCTTTCGGACTCTAATGAGCGGTTCTAGCCCTCAGATTGCCTGAACATATGGAAACACGACTAGCGTTGTGTTGCAACGGAGAAACAATCATCGGTTCACTATTTATAATTTGGAAAGTTCGGACGTTAGTGAAGGATTACTTTTTTGATGCTGTGGTGCCTGTGCATCAGTCAATGTTATTAAGGGAGATATTCAACGAAATTAAAATGGTAAGAAATTGAAATCTCTTAGACGTACCTAGAGTTTCTTTTCATGTACGTGCCATGCATTCAGATCAAATTTTTTTTTTTCCACAAAATAGTGCAATTTTTGGCAAGGGGATATGCAATATAAGAGCTACGTAGTTCCCTGATAAAATATATATGGATTTCGAATGATGCATCTATGGAAAATTTTCAGACACAATTATAATAACTGAAAATTATTTTCAAAATACTCCACCAGAGGTCGCTTGCCTTACAAACATGAACGACAGCTGCACTGCCACTCACGTAGCGCAGGAGCAATTTGCACGAAACAATGTGAAGCCCCAGATCAAATGAAGTTCCTCATATGACGTTGTCACCAAAGCGATGAAACATATGAAAATTTAGTAGGTGATGCTGCTGTACAGATCACAGAAATTTTCAGAAAAAATTTAACAGAGCTTCAGGCACAATGTCTCAAAATTGTGCGCATTTCAAGTTTGATTTGTTAGTGTGTTTGTCCTCGTGTGTGACATCGTCTGTGTGCGGACTTATAGGAATATATTGGGAGGCATTCATTTCAACGGGATCTCCTTCAGTTCAGTTATTTTTTGCCTGGTCTACTGTATTTTTCAGCCGTAAAAGTTCAGCTGTACTTTTTTCAGGTCAACTGCATTTCTCTTGCATCAACTGCACCGCTCTTACATCAACCTGTAGTGTCCTACCAACGGGCCGAGCTTCCTCATCGCCTGCCCCATACAACTGGTGACCCCAGCAGCGACTGCTCTCCACTTCAGCCAACGCTGCTCCAATCAACCGTCGTCGCAATTTCCGCTAGGTGTTTCTACCATCGAAGAACGTTTATCCAAGCGCGAAAATGCACAACCGAGCCGCTAAAACGCTTACAGCTTGGCCTCATCACTCGGCCTCAATTCACGGCCCCAACGCTCGGCGCCCAACGCTCGGTCTCAACGCACGCACCAACGCTTCAGCACCAACGCACACCTCACCATCTGAACATATTCAATAGTATCGTTCGAACAACTTTCTCTTTAGGGGGAGGGTACTTGTAGTGCCCTACCTTAGTCAAATCTCAAATCATGATTCTAGTCTTTTCGTGTTCAGTAATCTTAAGATGTCTCAATGTAAATTTATTTGATAAAAAAGTTCCGACTTCTCCTCTGCGTTTTACCGGTATCTACCGGAGGAGAAGTACATAAGTAAGACCGCTACTGCACATGCCGAAATGAAACTCACTGGCCGAAATAGCAACAACAGGTCTTACAAACCAATACTTTCATTGAATTATGTGCATGTACATCAGCACCTTTGCATAAAATTGCACTTTCTACATCAACTGCACTTAGGCATAAAACTCCAATTCCTACAAATCAACTGGATAAATACCTCTCACTTATAGACTACAACACTGACGCCGCAATCGGCCGCATACCAATAATGCACCTCCCGCACATAAATTGCACCTTCTGCACATGAATAATTGTACCTCCCGCATATCGACTGTACCTTCCGCATTTGAAATGCACCTCCTGCATATCAACTGCACCTCCATCATACCAACTGCGAATACCGAAAAGTAGCAGCAGCTACCTTAGTTTCATAACGCCAAACCAAATATTAATTTCTGCGACACAAGGCCACAAAAGCATTCAGATGGGCATTGTTTCTATACAAGTGGAATTTGAAGCAGTGCAGGCTGAAAGTGAGCTGACCTCTGCATGTACTGAGTTTAAATGCATGTGAATTTTTACAGTAAAACTTCCGTGTATTACCACACTCTGTCTTTAGTGGCGCCTTTCACTTCTACGTACTTCATCTTGTTGATCCCTTCTGTGCGACGGAGTGGAATCTGAGAAGGCTTTGCTACTGAACCTATCAACTGTTAGCAGCTTCAGAGCTTGGTGAATATTTGGCCAGTTCAATCCCTCATCAATTGTTGAAGCAAAATTAAAAGATCTGGAGCTTGCAGACCTAACTAATCTGCGAGTTAATGCTTGTAAATTTTGAATGATCATTTTTTATTTGTATGGTTGCCACTGCTGGTAACATTTTTTTCATCACAGCCGAAAACAAACTCAAGATTTTGTCCTAAACTTACAAAAACTGCCGAAAAATTCCTCGATTTTTAAGGGATAGCTCCCCCTCCTAAAATTATACACCTACGATTTCACAAGAGCGAACCTCCCCGAACAATAAACCTCTTGTCAATCCGTGGCTCAACAAGCTGTTGGTAATGTAAATCTTTCAATTCTAATGCCCAAAATTGAACGCCGAAAGCGGATTTCAATACTAGTGAACTATGCTAGACGTGCCGTTCTGTGCTATGGTAAGCTTACACTCATATCTAATCACAAATTTCGTGATTACAAAACCCCTTTTTATATTCTATACTGCCTCATTTACCAGCAATTTTTCTTACAATTTTGTTATCATTACTGTACTTGGAACCCAAAATATTGTATGTCATTTTAATTACTCGAAAATATTTCTCTAAATAGTCTGAAAGTTTTCCTCAATTTATTTCAATCAGTACATTTATAATGAAATTACCGTACATTTTCAGAATATGATACTCCTTTAGATAAGCCTTTTACTTCGACGAGGAATGTGTTCAATACATTGAAATTTGCTTAAACTTAATCATGAATGCACTGAGTGCATTTTGTTCAACTTTTCGTGAACGAGTGTCAACAGGGAATCAAATTTGGAGAATTTTTCTTCGAGAATTTTATTCACAGTTTAGCAACATACAATGTTGTTTCCCTTCAATAAAAATTCTCTGATATGAGGATATTTCAACGGATGGTAAATTTTTATGGATATCTGTATTATTTTTATGATATACAGTTTTCTCTATTTTTTTACCATTTCAATTCGACGACAATCAAAACATGCTACCATTGTGATATAGTTTGAACAGAAAAATCAAAATGAGTCTCTAAAAGCGAGAACTTTGAAATTATGAAGATGGTTTCGTAGATTAGTTTGTTACTAAGTCTATTATTACTTTAGTGGTACCATGGATTGTTTGCTTAACATAAAACCCAGACCTATTCGCGCCCGCGCTAAAGCAGTGGCTTTCCATAATTTGTTGAAATTTCCACCACTCTTCGGTTGGGGAATGAACACAGTTTTTTACAGGGCAACATTGAAGGGAGAGCAATATTTTACACTGCGTCGAAGTTTTGATTATTGCTCTTGAATGTCCATGTCTATTATATTTTTCACAGCTTAGCGCTCTTGGGCCAGAATGCGCTTAGAGAGCATTTTGGAGACCAAAAATTGTGCTTTTAGTTCTTACATTTGTATTGGTCTCTGTCGTTCTTATTCAGTCGCTGTGTAAACATCTCTGCCTGTGCTTCTGTTTTCTCTGTTTCTCACAGCGCCCTCTCTAAAATATATTGTGTTAGTAGTATTACGTTTGTACTGTCTATGTCTCGACAAAAACATCCTCCGTATATTATGTTGCTTATTGTTCTATTGATTGTCACTTTTTCAAGTGAAAGAGAATGGTAACAGCTATTAAAAAAAGTATACCTCCTTGGTTTACGTTTAGCCTCGAAATTGTTTTCACCCTGTTTTACCTTTACTCGGCATTTGTTACCGGATCTAGATTTTATCCCTCGTTTTCTATTTCTTGCCGTAGAATTTTTCCATCCACAGTAGCACACGTGTTGGTTCGTGTCTTCACCTCGTTGTTGAGGAAATATACAGGTCGCATAATTTGTCTATGTCTGCATAATAGATGCGGCTTTAACCGTGGAGTACAGAAGCGAAGGTCACTCATAGTTTCATAATCTGCTTCTATCAAATGCTGAGAAGTAAAGTGAAGAAAATGAGATCCGGAGGACGTTGAATAAGGTAAAATTAAGTATCAAAATGGATTTAGAGTATTCATGATATACATTGAGGTTCATAAATAATTTGGTATACGTTCAAACAACACAAAAAGCGTTCAGTGCATCAGAAGCGTTTGCCAACGCAAAGCGCCGAAGGAGTGGTTTGCGTAGCTCCAACTCCTGCTAGTGTTCTGAAGTGGGGATGTTCTGAATAACCCAATGAAATCAATGGTTGACAGAAGTTCAGTAGTTGACAGAAGTTCAGTTAGACATTTGTTTGATTAAATGAAAATACGCAGCAGGAAATTTATCATTGAATTGAAACAAAGAAAAATGTTGCTGTTGTTGACTAGTATAACACCAAAGTTTGTTACAGAGGAATATGTAGGAATTACTGCTATCAGGCCTTTCTTCATATCCTCCGATCTTGGGTAAAACTGTGGGGACAAAAGTGAGCGTGGGGTGTCAACTGTGTTTCTCGTCGAGTAGAATACACGTCAAATTTTATAGCATAAAACTTCCGGAATCGTTATTCGACCAGAAGCAAGAAATTCATTGGTTCCAAGAAAATATTATAGGAAGGTGAGTTCATGATGCAAAAATTAGTTAGAAATAAACCCACAATACGTCCAAACAATATTCAATTTGAAAACATGGGCTGTAAAACTAATAAACTAGTATAAAAATCAGTGGAGATTCTTTTTTGGAATCCTGAACATTACAATTCTGCACAGTGGTTCTTAATTTTTTTCTCCAATTCCCCACTTTTTGGTGAGCCAACACTCCGTTCCTCACCACAGCATATTTGTGGAATGGAGCATTCCCCACCACAGCAACTTCCTTTTACTTATCTGTGACATTCCTAACCCAGCAGTGTTGTCACTTTCACCCAAACATGACATACAATACCTCATTATGGTTGTTTTGTTATTAGAAAAGACTGTAAATGCTGTCTGTGCTGTCGCGGCGGAATAGTTAGCTGGTATGTACTTGAACGAATGAAATAGTTAGCCGGCCGAATATAATGCGAGTGCTACATTACGCAACCTCCCTCATCTCCTTCCCTCCCACCCGCCTTTAAAGAGGGAGAGGGCTTCTACAGGCTGTACTTCTTGCTCTTCATCTTCTTCCAGTTCAGACAATAGAGTGAGAAAATCAGTGGACCCCCAAAACATTCTATAATTATTTCATTCTTTTCAATTCAAAATGCGCAAATTAATCATTTTTTCAGGTTCTAAAGATTAAAAATAAATATATAAAGATTTTAAGTAAGTATGTCTCAAAACCCTGAAATTTTTAAGTAATAAGCGAATTAGAAGATATTTTTACCCAAATTTGTGCTATCATTTCCAATGCGTTTACGTTTCCCTAAACACAAAGCAACCAGTTTTATCTACAGTTGCCTATTATTTAGAAAATATTTTTTTAACTTTTTTCATTTGTTTTTTACTGTGTCTTAGGCTGCAGATATCAAAAACAAAGATCAAATACATGTACGTGCAGCAGAAAATCTAGATCGTGGTTAAAACTATTGTGAAGCTATATAGTTTCCCGTCGAATTGACTCGTCGACAATAAAACGTACAGATGCTGAAGGGCATGTGGCGCACTGACTATAAGTATGAATATACAGGGTGGCGCATTAGTGACGCACCCTTATTTTTTACCGGAATTTACACTGGGTATCTGTAGACAGGATACGACATGTAAATCAACTTTAAGAGTTCCTCTATCGTTTGCAATTAGCCCTATCATTATACCTTTCATCGTTTATTTGTTGTTAATTTTTTAAAAGGGTGCTTTACTTATGCGTTACCTTGTATTTTACCTTAAAGATTCCATTAACACACTCAATTTTAGAAAAGCTTGGTATTTAATTATACGAGTTGAGAATTTAGGCAAGATAAAGATTTCCTTGATTGTTTAAATATATATCTTTCTTTGATACTTGAATGCAGTTGAACGATGCAATCAGTTTACAGCATTGAAATATATCAAATCTTTTTAATGCCCATCATTCCATTTCATCAAGCGCTAGATCCCCGTGCGCACCAGTTTGAGGTGACAATACCGGACACCCGAGCAAATACGGGGTGAACAAACACACGGGTTGAACTTAAAATTTAGACATCTCTTCTGCACATAATGTGCAAAGATTGATGGCAATGAAGCATTCAACTCTGTTGAAGATGAAGCTTATACACTTCTATTGAAAATACTGCATTTATATCAATTACTGAACATAAAACATGCAGCTCTCTGAAGAAGTAATCTTTTGCTGTAGAGAGCATTAAACATTCAAATCTATACTGTACATAAAACACAGGTCTATTCGAATTTTTTTCCGACCGTATGATTTTGAAATACATTAATTACATGCTCATATCCGTGAAAGTGGCAACAGCTTTCACATGACACTTGAGTTGTAGTACACAGAACTCAAGTGTCTCACATGACACTTGACACACGAGTTGTAGTACACAGAACTCAAGTGTCTCACATGACGCTTGACACACGAGTTGTAGTACACAGAACTTTGTGTAGACATGAGGGAGAACTAGGACTGAAAGTAAAGGGATGGCGCTGTTTCTCAGCAATCACTCAAATAACGCTGCCATATCCTCTGCATGCACTTGAATTACGCCATTGTAACCCTAGCGTACTCTATAGTTGCGCCGTATTAATCTTGGCATAACTCGAGTTATGTACTATATGTATGCCGTTAGAAGATTCGTCGTGACACTCGAATTTTGACGCAGTATGAGATTTTTCTCCTATCCTTGATCTACAGTACGTATAGTAGCGCGTATGCACGGATTACTCTAAGATCATCAAACGCCAATCATCACAAACATAAAAAGTGGGCTGTCTAGATAGTACACCACTCTTCGAGTTCAAATGGCTGGACTTTCCTTGGCCAAAATTTAAACTGCAGGAAATTTTTCATTCACTTAAAGGGCGATTGAACCCAAAAATAATTTGTAATGGTTGCACAAGAGTTTCACGGAGAAAGTGCGTTGAAGAATAATTGTGCCTTAACTTGGGAGTGAGCGGCAAGCCCACCGAGACCGGCCTTAATGAACAAGTTTGGGTCCATCAGTAAGAGTTAAGAGAGGAAAAGCTTCCCTCTAGCAAAAGCGAGGATGGTGGTGAGAGGTGTCATGCGCAGTACACGCATTTCATGAGAAGAATGATGCATTTTAGAGGGGGGTGGAAACTGGGGATTGTTGAGTGTAATGAATGAATTGTAATAAGTTAATGAAATATTTACACCCGTACAGTGAGCGAAGTGAATGCTGTGTGTAATTGTGAAATCAATGTTTTCGTAAGAAATACAGGTTGTTGAGTATGCAGCGCATGTTGTGCAGGCTGCTGGCGCACTGCAGTTTAGGTAGAGAACACATACCGTAAATTGAATACTTTTAAAATATTTCCACAGAAATTCTCGTAGATTGTACCCAAAAAGCGCAAGCAAAGTTGAACATAATCCCAATGACCAATTTTTTATGTTTCCAAAAAAATTTTCTGCAGTTTATGCAGGGAATAAACTCTATAGGACCTCGCTGGAATTAGTACATCACTGAAGGCTGGTGATATAGTTAACATAGAGTAATAGGTGCACAGTAGTGAGCGCAGCATTCTGAGGCGACAGATCAGCGAAGTGCACCTGGCTCTGAAGGCGAAAGTGGACATTTCAACGGCAGTAATGACCAGTTTTGATGAGACAAAACCAGCCATGAATCACTCAGGGTAGGAGTGCGCAGGCAGTAAATAGGATAACTGGCTGATGTGTACTTTGAAATTCATGATTTTTTAGAGTATCATTCCCAGCGCTTCTTGTAAGATTTGTTAACCCGTATGACATAGAATGTAAGAAAACTATGTCTCCCTTTGCGTTTCTTGCACTAAGCTGACAATGAAGTTGATGCACGTGTGTGTATGAGTAAGATCCTCCTGGAGATACTTATATTTATTCACAAATTAATTTCAACCTGAATAAAAATTGAATAGTTTTAATTTTTGGTCTTAACTGTTTGATGGAATAATCATTTTGCATCGTATGAAATTGTATCATATTAACTTACATCAATTGTTTACTAATTCAACAATACATAGACCCGGTTTTGACCGTGACATTGAACATTAAGATCTTTTATCATAAGCACATGCAAGATCGAACGATGCAAGAGGTAATACCGACTACGCTGAGCAGGTCTTCCATGACTTGTGCTGGTGGCCGAGCTGGTCACTCCAGTTCTGAATGCTGTCTGATATACCCTCCTAGCATACCTGCACGTGCATCTTGAGCCTCCAGGTTTGAAAACATATCTGTTATAACTTATAAAATAACAAATCTCAAGCATGAATGCGTTATGTGAATTACAAAAAGTTTTAATTTCATCGCTATAACGACATTAAAATTGAATTTCGAACTAAAGTGTTTCCTAAATACCAAAGGTGAAAATTTAAAGGTGTTACTTACTGGAGGGATCCGCCCCCTTGATGGGGGGGCAGGGAAGGGACTGCGTGGAGGGGGGTGACGGCGGCCAGCACAGGAACTCATCGAAACTTGCCGGGCACCACAAGCCTGCGAATGAAGAAATCCTTCTCAATAAAATAAATCATTCAGATATGCATGAACAATTTCATTTCTAAAAAGTAATCTTTGTAATTCCTACCTCGCTACCGTGTCGACTGCTGTCTCCTGCCATCAGCACACTCTGCATCAAGTATTTCGAGTTGGAATTCACGCAATTGATTAACAAAATCAAGAATAAAGTTGTAGTGAACCAAATGAGTTACTCAGAATTAGAAAACAAATTCAATGAATATTTCATCGCCCTACAGTCAAAACAATGGTGCATTCGTTTTCAGGCAACCATTTCAGTTCACAGGGACGTTTGTCCCAGTCCGTAGAAATTCATCACGTGTGTCGGAAAACAATTTTTTATCTCAAAATATAAATAAATTATAATCACATGAATCCATCTGTACTTTTTCATATACCTTATAATATCAATGTGAAATGAGAAAATTGACACTGTGTGGAAAAGTTTTTATTGATAAAATTCGTCCCTTATTGATTGACAGCGAACCGGTTGAACTTCAAATATTTTTCTACTGTTTCAATTTAAGGGAATATACAAGGGTGAGCTTTCATTCTTATTTACCAGCATTCCAGAGTTGAAATTGACACATCTTTCACCTGAGTATTTGATTTGACTCGAGTATAATACAAAAACATACTCTTGTCATATTTGTTTTAATACTGGGAACTTCAATGACGGTTAACGATTGTTATTTACTATCTATATCAATAGACACATAAGACAAAGGCGGTACATTGTTGAAAATGAAATCGAAATTGCAGACGAAAATTTGTACCCTCAATACAAATTTTACAAAGAAAACCATTTAGTAAGCGGGACATTACGATCACTGTGTATGTACACAGTCGGAGCAAAAACCGCCGCTTTAAGCTTCATGGTTTGCGCAACATATTTGATACATTTTTTATTTAACGTCAGCAAGTTTTCATACGTACATCGATTTGCTGCTAAGTTTGAGCAAAAACTTAACTGATATTTTATTAAGATTTTTCGACTATTTTTTGGTGTGGAAGATTTGTCTCGCTTAGCATACATTTTTAGATGAACATTTTTTTTTAATTTAAAAATGAAGTACCTTACAGTATGCGTGAAAAACAGGCTAAGGCAATTTTGATGATATTTCAGATTACAGACAACATTTATTCCTGAAAACTTCTCCCTAAACTGTTTGAACTTTGGGAGACAAAAGGTTAACTAGTTGATGTTTGTAACTACAATGGTTGACAAGTGTGGAAGATGGAGTACGTGACTGGCAATAGCAGCGGATGAAGAATATAAAATGTGAAAGTGTCAATTAAAGTGCTTGACGAAACCTAGTGTTATGTTATGCAGGAATTAAAGTTTGAATTTTCGAAGAATGGTTTTCACGAGAAATAGCTGACGGAAACATTCACTTGTTTTTAATGCTTGGTACATCTGGGAGTCAACTATAGAAGTAGACCCACATATCAAATGCTTGGTTGACTTATATAAGGTTGTACAATTCAGTACTACATGATAATTTCGTAAAATCTTTAAATTTCATCATGCAGGGTAGCGAATGAAAGAGGGCCGGCTTTGAGCAGACACACTATCGTTGTGAGTAGGTCAGTTAAGTATCAATCATTTTGTTCCTGTTGAGAAAATTATTAATTCTGCACAGTTTTCCTATAATTTTTGACTGATTTTTCTATTTCGATGTTAAAAGGTACATACAATTTGAGCTGTTGTCATCTTTTGGAAATTTGAAATGAAATATCTTATTCGTCACTTCTTAATAGTGCGTTTTACTCGAAGGTAAATTTAATACGTGTGCTTGTGTGCCACTTGGCTTGGTCAATATGATGGTGCACACTATTCACATTAACTTGAAGAGCAGGTGTTTTCAATGTGTATTGATGACGTCCGTAAATTCTCACTCTGAAATTCTCTCACTCTGCGTAAATTCTCATCACGCAGATTGTGTTGTGAGTTAAGACGGAATGAATTATTGTAAAGGCGCAAAAAAAAACAATTGGTGTAGAAATGGTGATTAACTATTAAACTTTGTTCTCAAAAGTGAAAAGTACGTTCAAAGATAAGGATCTCTGTTTGGAAGTTAAATTTTTCAGCCCCAAAGATGAAGCTAAGACTCGAGATGGTCAAATTCAAACACCCTGGATGTGGCAGATCTCGACGCTTTTGACTGGTATGCACTCGATCAAGCCAATGCAGCTATGTTCTGGTCATGTAAATCTAAGCGAAGGACATTTGGGCTTTCGTATCGATTAAATATGGTATTTACACTTTTGATCAGAAGTTCAGGACCAAATGAAAAACTGAAGAAGGATGTTTTGCCAGCGCAGGGAGTAAAATATTATTAACTAAGGTTAACCTATTTATAAAAGTTAAAGTTAAAGACAAATGATATTATTCTATTCAATAAATTTACATCGACAATTTCATTATAGAGTCTAAGCTGCTTGTTAGCTGACTAATAATGTTAAAACAGGTTACACAGAAGTCAAAATGTTAAGAAATTCCCAGATCTCACCTTGGTTAGAGGTCATCAATTACAGTGCATAGGTAATTGATGCGCAAGACAAACAAACTATCATCCTCTGAGGGTGGTCAGAACGTTGAGCGGCATAAACAAGGTTTGTTGCAGCGTGCAACTGTGGGTGAGGTCAAACGCAAAAAACTGATCTGTAGCGTCTTCTGTAAACACCGGGCAGTTGGGTAGCAGCGAAATCTGATAGATCAAAAAACATTTCACCCGTATTGTGTAGGAGAATCTGCAGGGTTGTCCGTCAAGATAAGGGACGCCCTTCCAGACAGAATAAAGCCCTCATTGATGCCGATTGGCTGCATTCCAATGAACATTTGGCGACAGCTAGGGCAAAGGAGTTTGAAAAATAAAAAGCCTCTACGAAAGCCCCGTCTGCATCCATGCCACAAAGTAAACCATTTAGAGTTTGCAAGGGGGCGCCAAATATGTGACGTTGAAAAACAGAAGAGAGTTTTGTCCTTTGATGAAAAAAATCTAACCTGACCATCGTGATGGTTTCGAACGTTACAGGCACTACCAAGAGTAGCTTCCTGAAACATTCCTCACACAGCACGTAGGCGGAAGTTCAGCCATGGAGTTCGGTGTTTTTCCTCCAGAGGCAAGATGGAACTTCAGGTTGTGCAAAGACGCCAAACAGCAGCTGCTGATGCTGATGTTCTTCAAGAAGATTCATTACTGCGGAGGGACCTCGTTTATGTGGTAATGGCTGATTCTTCCAACAGAATAATGCAATCTTCCTTAATTCCCGGCTGACCGAGACTTGTTTCATGGGTGTGATATTCCTGTTTTCCGACATATGATCTGTTTTCTAGGCTTGAATCCGGTAAATGGAACGCTTAGGGAAGGACGATTATGATTTTAAATAAAATTAAGCTACTATTTAAGGCACTGAATTACCGTGTTGCCATCTTCACCGCTTGGAGTAATCTTCCCTTAATAAATCCTGCTCGCAACTTTCACTTCAAGCATGCAGCGAACAATATTTGAGGTAATCAGCATGACTCATTACTGTTGACAGTTTTTACCTCATAGACGGTTACAAAAATTTATACTTCATGATTTACTGGTCATGAATTTTTGATTAGCTGAACAACAGCTCATGCAGTTGCTCAAAATACATATTTTCTAAATAAATTGTTTTAGCAGAAGCTGGATGTCTTCTTAGCTCTTCATTTTCACCTTGAAGTAAACTCCAGTTTGAAAATGTTTATTTTATGCAGAAAAGTGTTTTTACAGCTTTCATCTAGCGTTAAACTTGTGATCAGGAGAGTAGCACTCCTTGCCGCAAGTACAGTAGTTCTTGTAAATGACGTCAGCGCTGCAGAACCACTGGATTTTACTGCCGTTAACACTGGGTAATACACTCCAATTTTAAAACAGCATTATTCACTAGCAATAAGATGTGAACTGTGCATAAATATCGATAACACTGAGCTAATTTCCATAACGTTTGTATATTAGCATGAAAATTTGAAAGTTGATAATTTTTGCATTTTTTTATTGTTGAAGAACATTATAAAGCCATTTTCACTAATCATAATAAATCCTAGCGTAAGTCAAATGCAGCTAATTTTCTTCTTTTTCGCACTATCATTTCTATTTGTGGAACCTGTTCTTTACTACACTTTGTCCCGTTCTTTTCTTTGAAAGCTTTGGATTCCTCTCCCTAGGCCGACTAGGTAGTTTAGTGTGATAAGTAAGGACTAAATAGCCATATCGCCTCAAATATATGTTCAATTTTGTGAGTTATTGGTGTTTTAACACCAGCGTGGGAGCCTAATTTCTGTGAATTGAACTTTTGATGTTTTCGCACGAGCATTATGTTCACGATAGTGTTTCAAATGATGTAGGTAAAGGTCAGCTCCTCAGCTCAATTATGTACGGGAGTGTCTGATGTTTCATTAAATGTACTTCTAACGAGTTGTCAGCAGCTTTAGTGAATTGCTCCAATTTCCGAATTGTACCAAATTATTGCTTGAAACACAGGCATTCCTCCGAAATCGTTATTCTAAATAGGTCTTCGAATCGGACGAAGTGATCAGTAGTAATTATTGCCAGTACTGAGAACAAATGAAATGTTCAAGTGCTCATAACACAAAATAGTTGAAAAAATATGACGTACAATTTGAGAAATTATTTAAACTCCATATATACCTGTACGCTTCAAAGCCTCCCGAGTGTAGTAATTTTGATTTGTTGTCTGCCGTTGGTACCTCAGTACCTATATTAACCCATTAATGCACAAAGTTAACTGCTGATTTGATTGTTCTGCTTTTTACAGGGAAAAATGATAACAATGTGAATAGTGTTTGTGCAAATATCTGATTACAATCACATATTTGCAATTGAAGATACTGACCGTTCAATTTTTTCGACACCATGCTTTCAACTGCATATTATCTCGATAAAATGCCTGCTCTCTGCATTGTACAACACAGTAATAGTATTTGAAAACAAATATTGACTCTTTATTTTTAAAGTATTTCTAAATTACTATTGAATTACATCTGCTGTTATACTAAAAGTTCTCTATTAAAACAAGGTCCGTAATTAATATAATTTAATCCATATTAATCTTTACTTTTGGAGCAAAAAACTCAATTTTTGTTGTGGTAATGTTCATAAAAACTGCAAGTGAAGGCCCACACACATTAAGGCAGTAGAATACGGTTTTTCCAGGAAATTTGCACATCTCCTCATGCTGTACTGCCTCAGCTAGTGGTTTATTCCATGGTACCTCACACAGGTGCTTTGCAAAGCTGACTGCAGTGTGCCTTGTATTGAAGGCACACTATGCTGTTTCAGAATAGAAATGCTAACTTGCGACGAAATTGAAAAAGTGACACAGTCTCATTTTTTGTTTGATTTTTCCAAATAATTTAAGAATTTACAACAACCACATCAAAGAAGTACACAAATATAGGCCATCATGCACCATTTGTCAGGAATGAGTGATCTTTCTTTTTTACGCGTTCTGTATCAAATAATGGAACGGTGTTCTTCCACTGAATTATCTCCTTACTTCATCTAGTCATTTTTTTCTGTAGTTGTGAAGGTTGTGCGTGTATTTCATATTCAAATGTCACATTTAACGGCAAATGAGGGATGAAATCACACTTGAGAGCTTAGTACTGTAGGACCAAGCTTGTTCAAATCCCCCGTTGAATCTTCGTCAGATGCATTTGAATCCCTGTCGGATGCTGCTTTATCATGTTCATCAGGTACATGAAGAACGATCTCACCAGATTCAATCTCGTTTTCATTTATCATTCCGTCCAGTAATGCAAAAATTTCAGACGTTTTCAGCCTGTAAAACATAACGCAGACGATGAGTTCATCACCGTTGCATTCGTCGATCGATCACCGCTGCACAGCGTCCAAAAATTGGACACCTCGCAACAAGCTTGCATATCTATGTCGAACGATGCGATATTGTCTTGTTTCTATCTAGTACTCACAACATAGACCATCATGTATAGAGATCAAGCCACATGTGCGGCTAAAATTATTGCATTTGTTAAGCAAAGGGATAAAGAAAACTTACCCTCTCCGAGGACTATAGAAGCCACCATGATGAAGTTCGTGACGTTTTTGATGAATTGCGTGTTTCGTTATTTTTTGTCGTGTGCTCCTCACAATATCACTTTTAGAAAACAGTTTCAACGTGAACTTCTCGGAAACAGAAGTGAGCTACATCAATTGCCTAGCAAATAGTTGCGAATTTTCTTGCGTCCAAGTTTTAAACACTATGCATTAATGGGTTAAAATTGTGATTTATCCATCACTGTTTTCTTAATTTAACTGAGCTGCATATAATGTTCCCTGATAATAACTCTCAGTGCTGTGAGCTCACTCACTTGCAGGAGTCCCAGCCCCGTCACGGCCGCACGTGTCACCACGCATGCGAACCGAGCGTGCGTGTACGACGCCAGCGAGAACATCTCAGAGCGGCAGAACACAAATTCATACGCTGGAATTAATCATCGGATATTTATATCAAATGAGTTTGAACGCGTAATATGACATTCATATTCTAATTATACTTCGCTAAGAGATTAAATGTGTGTAAAACTTTGTCTAATTGAAGCAATAACAATATTGCCTTCAGAGAATGAGAGCACAATCCAACCTCAGACAAAAGGCTCAAATTTTTTATAAAACTCACAAACATTTTTTGTTCGTCTGTTGTTAGGAACATTTCAACAAATTCTGAAATAATAAAGTTGATATCAAAGGTTGTATAGCTATAGCCATACATTCTTCAATCTCAAATTTTTTGTCGTCGTTAGGTTTTTGTGACAAGAATTTGCGAGCCGGATTTGTTATTACCGATTGAGCTAAAAACGTATTCGTACTTTACTGTCGAATCATATGAAAATTGATGAAATAATGCGTGTACCAAAAATTGAACAATAATCATAGATCACTAGAACACAAAAATCATGAGTGCGATTTTATAATTAAAAACACTGAGTAGAATCAGGCGTTGAGTGGAATCTTTTTAGGGATAAAGTAATGAATCACTGTCACATCTAGGTGGGTTCAAAAGGGACATGAAATGCAGAAGATATCGCAATCCCGAACAACACATCATTGGTTGAGAACAAGCGTAGCATTCGCACCCGTGCAGTCACTACACAGCGTCAGATGCCGGACAATTCAATTTAAATCAATTGGTGCCCGCTGCTGCATTTAGGCACTGATTGGCCTAAAGAAACAACATTCAGTGTACAGGCACTGCGTCACGTGACAGTAGGTAGACTGCGAGGCCATTCTCTCAATCTACATCAGCTGTTACCGTAAAGAATTTTTGAAAAAAAATTAATTGAAATCTTGGGGTGAATTACGCGCAATGTTTCACTCTTTAGATTTTGAAATCACTTCATGTTGAGGGATGAATGACAATGATAGCATGCGTGCACAATGTGATGGGAATCATGAATGGTTATGAATCACTTTACGGCACCGAAAAATGATATTTTGTGTGTCTAGTGATTTGATAGCAGTTAAATAAATATACATTGATACCGAATATCAAGTACATATTTTACTTGGCGATAACGCAAATTTATAAAAAATTTAAAAGCGAAGAATAAGATTTTGAACATTTTGAACGTTTCGGGATAAATCCCATCATCAGCTGAAAAACACATGAAAGTAAATTTGATTAGTTATGGAAACCAACTTTTCACGAGACTTTAATAAATTAAATAGAAATGCACAGTGGGAAGGAACTAGACAAATCATTTAGTGCTGGTCTACCCTTTAAAATATGCAGAGATTCTAAAATACGTACATCAGTGAAATTTGACCCCTACCCTATGATTGAAAATTTTTTGTTGGAGATCATTGAACCGCAGTTGTCTGCGTGAACACGGATTGCAGAATGGGGTGGTTGTCCTAGCCTTGATCCTGTGCGGTAGCTGACTCCCCTATGCTCAGAGATCCTCTGTCCTAGGGTACGACCGGTGCAACCGACGTACCTGGATGCACACTGTGCACAACAATATTCATAAACAAATGAGGATCGCATCGCAACAGGAAGTTTCTCCTTGAAACAGAAAAATGATCTAATAGGAAAATTGTTCACAAAAATAACATCCAAATTAATTTTGAAATATTTAAGTACAGGAGATTTTAGCTCTTCTTTTAGTTTCTCGGACTGAGCACCGAAATATGGAAGAGAAATGTAAAATTTGTTATTAGGGTCATCGGTGGTCGGATGACTATTAGGCTTTTGGGACAAAAACTAATTCAACTGGGACACGAATAAAGTAACTAAATATCCATTGTTAACGAAATTTTTTTTAAAAGTTTCAAACTCCAAATGCATGACATTAAAATTGTATGATATCAAAAAGGCACGGTTTTAAAGCGTCTTGATGTTATTCAATTTAAATTTAAAGGTACGAAACTAAAAAAACTCAAACCTAGTCCGAAAAACGTTGTTTTCCAATTAACGGATGTTTGAAATCTGCCATTCACTGCCATTCTGCCGAATATGAAGTGTACGAGATTTGAACTTTTCACATTACAATTACGTCGTGTTGTTATTGATGGCATATAATTGTGGTAATTCCTCAATTTTTTTTAAATGTGTGTGGCTTGACATCAGAAACGGTGCAACATTATTTTGCGGATTTTGTTTCATCCAATAGTTGTTTTTTGTTTCCGATTTCAATGTTTCTTCGTCGCCGATTCGCAGCTTGCTTTATTTGTTATACATTTCAACGTGCTTCGCTTTGAATAAAAAGTTCAGAATATCCAATAATTTTCGTTATTTTCCCATATCGGTCAATGGCTAATAAGTTCACATTGCGACGCCTTATAACCTTATTTTGTGTAATCTCTCATTTCAACTTTATTTTGTAAGACATTATGATGAATACCCAATCTTGGGCAGGTAGCATCTTCTTACAACGCGCAGTAAGAATGCAGAGAAGTGACTTCGTAAAGTCAAACGATGAGTGAAAAATTGTGTCGTCGAACAAGTGTACGAGCTCGCTAGTACCCGTCCCTATATTCAACAGAAATCGTTGGTAGTGCGGGCTGTTAAAGTAGACTGAGAGGCACAGAGTAGTGTTTGAGTTTTATGATTCACGAGATAGAAGCATCAAGGGAATACAGATTTCTTAACACTAACACTCGAAAGGTATTGTTTTAATAACCAGTAGGAAGGCGATACAAGTCTTGCTCTGTGTGAAGCTATTCAAATTCGAGCTATGACATGTGATTGAATACGGTTTTCTTATATTGAAAAGCTTATTGATTGATGATAGATATTTACACGGGACAAAAAAAAGAACAATACCACTAGCATCGCAAATTGTAGGACTCATATGCTTAATATCAACGGTATTTCTCCTAATTATTAAGGAAGCCAATTTCTTCAATCGATAAAGAATTTTAAATTTAAAAATTGCACATCAAGGACATCAAAGGTTACAGTATGCTCTATACAGTTCGGGATTTGGATGCAATGAAAAAAATGTATACTGATCGAAACTTTAACACTGAGTTGCACAAATGATCCTACAGCAGTTCGTAAAGAGAAGTGTATTTTCATAATAAGTTCAAAAACTTGGTATGTGAATTCTCCTTAATATTTACTTTCAGTATGAAAATGTTTAGTGAAATAAGTCGAAACGTTCACTAGTTTATCCGTACCGCTGTCACATTCACACACAATATTGGAAATTATCACGCAGTAATTTGAGAGGTTTATTGTATTTTAGAATATTTACGTACGGATGCCAGTTTTACGCGAGTGTTCTATCTGACAGTGCTAACAAAAAATGTGATTCAGATTCCAATTGTAATTTCTACATCCTAATCACGGTGATGCTAGGAAATGAACAAATATAGTTCATCACCAAAAAAATTAAATTTACAAGCTGCACCCATGCTGGTACATGCACATTGCACAACTGTATAGAACGGGTGAGAAATATTACCTGCACTTGAAGTTATCATGGAGTACAGTAGAATGTTAGATTCGTAGTAGTTGTAGTATTTGTTAGATTTGATGTGACCAAATTTTGCAATGCTAGAAAAGGAAGGAGGAACGCGACAAATAGTGAACGAATCAAAATTAACTTCAGCGTTGATGCTTCTAAGCTTGAGAATAAAAAGCAAGGTGAAAATCGCTACACGTGGAAATCATCTTTATTAAAAATGATTAAGTAAAACTGAACGCTTCGGACTAACAGTCCATTTTCAGCAAAATCTCTGTAAAACGAAACCAAAGAGGAAGAATTAATTCACAAATGAAATATTGATAAAAAGTTAACAAACTTTGAAAAAAACGAATGGAATTAAAATAAAGGGTAAAGAAAAAACTGAGTAACTGAACTATGTGTTGGCAACATGAAGCAGGAAAGCACTTTGGGTGTCATTCAGAGTAGGTTTCATTTCGTAAACATGCAAATATCCGAGAATTCGCGGATCTGTTCTGTTAGAGGGACCGGACAAGATTTTAAACTCTCAATCTGCTCAATCTTGTGCTCAACAAGCTTTCTTTGTGACGTTGCCGTATTTTGACCATCAGTCATTGAAACTAAGCGAGCATGTTAAATCCCTTATTAACAAGTTTTTCCCGCAACTCAAATTTCAAATGATTCTAGTGAATAATTTTACAATTGTTTCACTATTCCGTTACAAAGACAATCTGCCTCCCTCACTGTGCTCGTCTCTGGTGTACCAATACAGTTGTTCACGTTGTGAATCGCGGCACGTTGGTTCTACCTGCCGTACCCTGATGACTAGAGCAATGTTCCGGTCTCCTAAACGACTTTAAAATCATGGCCGGTACCTCTTACAGAACAGACCAGCGCATTCTCGAATCTATGCATATTTATAAAATGAAACCTACTCTGAGTAACTCTCAGAGTGCTTTCCCGCTTCATGTTACCAACACATAGTTCAGTTACTCAGTTTTTCCTTTACCTTTTATTTTTTTACCGTTAGTCGTGTTTTTTTACAGTTTAAACTTTTTATAAATACTTCATTAGTGAAATAATTCTTCCGTTTTGTTTTCGTTTTACAGAGATTTTGCAGAAGATGGACTGTTGGTCTCAAACGTTCAGTTTTATTTAATCTTCATTAATAAAGATGACTTTACGTGTAGCGATTTTCGCCTTGCTTTTTATAGAGAATGAAATCTGGACATTTAGCATTAAGGGCATGGTTCGGGTCAACTTCCGAATAATGGTAGGTTTTCGGTTTATAAACCCACCTTATAGAGCATTTTCTTGTCCATCCAACGATATAATTGGCTCTCAAGTACGTCCATTGGTTCGTCTCATAGACGGGGTAGAGGACGCGCTCTATCGTGACCTTGGGGCGTGTCAATGGATGGGTGACCTCCCCCTTCCCTCCTTATTACGAGTCAGTTTTGAGTGTTCCTCTACGAGAATGGCATGAGAGTTTATTCATGGCCTTGCTTGAAATGCTTTCGTACTTAAACGAAACATTCTATCACTCAGTGATAAATTATGATGGTAGAACCGAGTGTTTGTTTTGAGTCCAACAGCTGAGTCATCAGCTAATTACCTTGTTGTGTAAACATATAATCCCCTCCCGGAGTTTTAAAGCTACATGAATGGCAAATACATCAATCGAAAGGGCTTAAAAAGAGCTACAAATTGATATAGCTGATTTAAAAAAAATAGTTTGGAATGAATAAAAACATTTTTCTAAAAAAATCGTTGTTCTGAAATTTGCATTAATTGACTTTTGCTATGGACCCTTCCTCACAGTTTTGAAGGTACAGGAATTGCTGATATATCAATCGATAGAACTCAAATAGAGCTCCAAAACAGAGAAGTTTATTTAAAAAGAAGACTCAATTGAAAAATTTGAAAAGAAATAAAAACAAATATGAGAAAAATGGCTCTCCTGAAAACCCACCTTTTTGACCTTTGAAATGATTCTTCTCCCATAGTTTTGAAGGTACAGGAATGGCAAACATATCAATCAGAAGCGATTAAAAAGATTAAGAGATTCAGTGAAAAGTTTTTATTTCAATTCAAAATGATATTGTAAGCAAAATAATTCGAAAAAACGAAAAGAAGTGGTTGGTTTTTGGGTGAAAAATTCTTAAAATTCAAAAAATCGATTTATCGAAAACGTTTGCACCGGATCTCTAAACAAGACAATTAGCTATCTAAAAAACATTTTTCCAGTTCTGTAAGTTCAAAATTGTAGGAGAAGAATGAATTTCCCAACACCTATTTTTCATGTTTTTTAATCACATTTTTGTAAAATTACGAAAAAGATACTTGAAAAAAATTGTCATAGCATCTCACACCTATGGTAAATATCTCAGAAAAATTCATCAAGAACTTACAGACTTTTTTTACCCCGAACCGCCCCTTTGACTCTCTGCAAATCCGGTTATAACTCCCATTTTGTGGATGTTTAGCCAGCCAATGCTTGCACGGCGGACCGAGTCTTATGGTTTTAGTTACACCTGTTCACCAGCTTACTGCATAGTATATCAATCCCAAGTTGTGAAACAGCAGCTGTCCTTGTTGAACAGGCAAGTTGGATTGTCAAAGGATCCATTGCTGACGATCATAAAATTAATCAGAAGTTCTGTGAGCATTTCAGCAGAACGTGCGATTTCCCGGACATCCATCCTCTGGATCACACAGGCGCTTGGTATCTCTTGTTTGACGCTGTTCATTTGCTGAAGTGCATCCGCAACAACTGGATCACGGAAAAATCGCAAAAATTGTCTCATGATAAAAAATAGTTGCTTATTTCTCTGATGTGAAAAATCTGTACAAGGCGGAAAAAGACAACATTTTGAAGACAACACCTTTAACCCGTTCAGCGGTTTGTCCATCGAAATTTCAACTTCAGAATGTACAGCATGTTCAAAGGGTCTTCAGTGAAAGGGTCTTTGTCGCACTCACACTTCAAGGCGCATGTGAGACTGCGAGTTTTATTCATTTTGAGTGATTCATTTTGAATAGGTGGAACACAGTCAATGTTAATTCTAAGAGAAGAGACGTCAGACTAAATGATTCAAACCGATGAGTGCAAGATAAAAATTCTAGGAGTCTATAGGTATTATTGGAACAGTTCAAAGCAGCAGAGTCAGGACAGGGTGCCACTCGAGTTCAGTGCCTAACTCATGACACAAAAAAAGCGCTTGTGCAAACCACCGAGAGCATGATTGCTGTATGCAAACATTTTTTTCAATTGGTTTTGACTATGTTCTTTTACGTGAGATTCGAAGTGATAAAATAGAAGGAGAATTTTCGGTCTAAATAGTCAACGAGGGCAAGTTCCTATATGACAACTGGTGATGTTGAGGCAGCTTTTAAGAAACGGATAACGCGATTCGCAGCATCGTTCTTGGACTCAGTAGAAGCCGACACCTGCAATGAGAACGCACACACCTGCGTAGGCCCAATTAGCGTCGAGGATGGGTTTTCCATGGAAGAATGCGTATCAAATGTTTCTCTCTCGTGCCAGGAAGAGAGGTCGGTAGCCTATGTGGCAGGGGCTGGAGAAAAAATGTGAGGTAGAGTTGAATTTCCTTGACGATGAACCCTTGATTAGTAGTGAAATGGGGGATTCCATTCAAGAGGTTCCAAGAGGGTCTTTCATAATCCCTCATATGTGCACTCATGAGCTGGTTAAAGTGGGGTTGCGGTTTGTCAAGAAAATCAGGACTAGGGTCTGTTGTCAGACGCGTATGAACATTCCTTCTTTTATGAATGCATTTTACGACCTTCGACCGTCATCTAAGAAACTATACACGAACCGTCTAATGTCCTACTTAGAGGCCTGCTTAATTTGTATAAAGTCAACGAAAATAATGCCGTCCTGTACCAAACATCCCTCAAGAAAGTCGTCTATCCAACTAACATCTTGTTGGTATCAACTTTGAAAGGGCAGTTAAAGGAATTAGTAGTTATTTTATTACTTTAAATTCATCTGACTATGAATTAATAATAAGTTACGTCAACATCTATGACTTATTTAAGAACGCGGAAACATTTTGTATATGTGCATCCAATGGCCTTCGCTAGTGCAGTCAGAGACGGAGCTCTGCATGCCCTCTGATAGAGTAGTCCTTGGCCCTGACCCTTTTCCTTTGGATTTTAGTAGCCGATTTATT
The DNA here is from genome assembly GCA_014220935.1 of Platorchestia sp. MABIK. Taxonomy (NCBI): domain Eukaryota; kingdom Metazoa; phylum Arthropoda; class Malacostraca; order Amphipoda; family Talitridae; genus Platorchestia; species Platorchestia sp. MABIK. Next base: position 25,102 of record JACJUY010002297.1, on the reverse strand, counting down.
TCGCTGACAAGGGTATCTGCTTACCCTTACGTATCTCTTGATTTGTTAGAGTAAAACTAAAAAAGGAAAGAAATTAAAATCCGCAAGAGCCAATAGGTGATGATAATGGTGCATTTATATTTAAATTTAACACCATAATTCAAAACAAAGGTGTTACGTTAAATATTTGAGGTGCTGCTGCCTTTTCATGAATTTTTTTTCGTGTAATACATATTTCTCACATCCAAAACCGAGCATGTAGTACCCATAAACTACCGAAAATTGATCGTTTTATATTGAGACTCCCCGAACGGTTTTACAACAGTAAAGTTGAGTATGATTAGTTTCACATGCCACTTATATTTGAATTGAACTGACATTATTCAGATTCTCAAGGCTAGAACTCTCTAACGCGTTTATGCAGCAGGGCTTGCATATTTCCGTTGGTCTAGTCATGAAAAATAATAGACGCTCCATTTCTTTCTCTGAAGAAGTTTCATAGGGATAACCGTACCACATTATTTGAAACTACACCTTTTTCATTTCAAATTAATCCGAGCCAAGTTCAAATTAATTCAAGCCAAGTTCAAATTAATCAAAGTCATTTCAAGTTAACCCAAGTCAAGTTCAAATTAATCCCAGTCACATTCAAATTAATCCAAGTCGAGTTCAAATTAATCCAAGTCAAGTTCTAATTAACCCAAGTCAAATTCAAGTTCATCCAACCCTTAGTTGACTTAAAAATAACCGTAATCACCTGTTCATTTGAGCTTTTTTTTGTTAAAAATGTATCTATTGGATGTGGTGAGCAAGAAAAACGTTTTTCCTCTCAGCAAGGAATGCATAAAATTTCAATAATATAAAAACAAGCTGTCGTAAAATGTGGTAAGTCTCCAGCATCATGGGGCAGAGTGTGATTCAGATCTTTGAGCGAAGTATAACAGGTAGAAGTCAATTATAAAAACTTCGTATTATACTATACATTAAAGTTGATTTACAATTCTACATTAATGGCAGTATGCATCCATTTAAATATTTATGTTCAAAGGCAATATTATTTTATACATACATATAGGAGTATCGAGGATTTATTGATACTCAAATAGAGATTTATATGCATGAAATTCCACTTTATCACATACATAAAACCATATGCATACAACAACAACAGATTACCATTGGACGATATGTAGATTTAATATTTAACAGAAATATAGCAACGAAGTCTGTTTGTGCTCGTTCAAACGATTTTTGTAAAAACAAGTTACAATTTGTTTCATCGACAGAGATGACACATTTGCCTTGGCCTATTCATTTGAAGGGAAGGCACAATTTTTATTGCTAGTGCAGGATTGTATTTGTGCAGTAGTGTACTCATATAAAGTGTAATCAAGTGGTATCGTACATAAGTACTCAGTGAATCGCATTTGCATATTTCTTTTAATGGTTAAATCTACATTTCGTCCAACGGTAATCTTTTGTAGCTGCATGCAAATATGTTTTTAGATATGTGATAAAGTGGAATTTCTCGCACATAAATCTCTATATGAGGGTAATTAAATCCTCGATACTACTATGTGTATGGGTAACATAAAATTACCTTTGAACATAAGTATTTGAATCGATACATACTGTCATTAATTTAAAATTGCAAAACAACTTTAATGTACAGTACAATACGAAGTTTCTATAATTGATTTCTATCTGTTCCTCCGCTCAAAGATATGAATCACACTCTGCCCCATGATGCTGGAGACTTACAACATTTTGCGACAGCTTGTTTTTATATTGCAGAAATTTTATGTATGCCTTGCCGAAAGGAAAAACGTTTTTCTCGCTCATCATATCCAATAGAAACATATTTAACACAAAACGGTCAAATTCACGAGTGATTGTGTCAATTCTTGCCTCAACTAAGGGAAGCGGACGGTTTTTTGGGGCCCAAAACTGAAAATGAGATTATTGCTTGAAAATGCTCCTAAATCCTCCCTCAATCACGTAGAAACGTCATTTGTCCTTTGTTGGCAACCCAAACCCCCATAATTACCCCCAAATTGCCCCCCTCCCCTGCAGTTGAGCTCAGAGAGACCAGCTGCGGCTTTGCTTAGCTCTGGTTGGTGGGTCCAAAAGTTTTTTCTTTGTTTTTAGACCACTGTCCATTCATTGGAGAGGTTTAGTGGTCTCTTGACCTTCTTAGTGAGTGGTTTTGTGCTTGTCCTGTCCTGTGAAATGTCTAGAATTTCAAATGCAGCTGTTCGCTCTTGGCCGAAGATGCATTTTCAACTTTGAGGGGCAATTCCAGCTACAGTTTCCACCTATGGAGGAAATTTTTTTTGCATCGTAATGATAAAGGTAGGTACTATAAACATTTGATCTAATTTTTCGATAAATTGATTAGAAATTATTTTATCGCAAAAAAAAAATTTTTTGTTTAAAAATTCAAAATTTTGTGAAAAAAATTCTGAAGCGAAATCAAAAAACTGTCTAGAGTGTTTCTAGATATGTTCATTGTGAATCGAATAAAAGAAACTAATCGTCTCTATGTACAATATTGGCTGAAAAATTGAACTTTTAGGAAATTTGCCTCTGGGTGGGGGGGGGGAGGGGGTGGGGGAAGGGGGTGTGGGTAAATTCATAAAACTTTATTGGCTATAAACATTTATTCGAATGTTATAAACATGCTGTGAATACCACAGCTTATTTCACTCCGGAAGTATTTCTTTTTATTTCTTGAATATTTCATAGGGAAAAACCGTTCGGGGCCCTCTGCAGTTTGCAGCAGGTGTTAGTAACTTATTAGTGGTAGTGACTTATTACAACTATGGAAGACTTATCTGAAATGTTTTAGACTTATCAGTAGTGTATTAGTTTTTAAGTTCTGATGAGAAAAAATATGAAATCATATAAAGGAAATAATGTGTACTCTACACTATGGTGTTTGGTAATTTTGACCGACATGTTCTCAAAATATGGTTCATAGACTTTGACGGGCAATTTCTCCAGCAGTTTTGAAGCTATCGAAAAGATTTTTTGTGCATCGTGAAGAGCAAAGTGAGTACAATAAATGCTATGGAGAGTTTTTTTGAAAAGTTAATTAGAAATTTTTTCATAGTCCGTAGAAAAAAAACTATGTTTTTAATATTCAAATAGTTGTCAATTTTTCTTTTTTTAGCACAAACCAAAAACCTTTCCTATTTATCGTAGATATTTTGATTATAATTCGAACAAAAAAAACATTTGTCTCTATGTACAATATTGGCTGAGAAATTGAAATTTTAAAGAATTTTCCATGGAGGGGGGAGGGGGGAGTAAATTTCAAAATTTTTAGGGCTGCAACTTTGAATTTGAATGTCATAAACATGCTGTGAATACCCGAAAGCATATTTTCCTCCGAAAGTATATATATTCATTTTTTCAAAAAATTCATGGGAAAATTCGTTCCCTTTCCTTTAAGGGTTGGATTAGTTTGAACTTTATTTGAATTAATTTGAATCTAATTTGGATTAATTGGAATTTGACTTGGATTAATTTGAGCTTGACTTCATTAATTTGAATTTAACATGGATTAAATTGAACTTGACTTGAATTAAATTGAACTTGACAAGGATTAAATTTAACTCCACTTGGATTAATTGAACTTGACTTATATTAATTTGAACTTGACTTGGATTTATTTGAAGTGAAAAAGGTGTAGTCTAGGATTCAAGTGTTTACTTTGAACAAGCAAATTTTCCATTTGAGGTTGCCCTCGCATTATTTGAGGTCTTTGCCCACATTATTCCGAGCCACAAAAATTTCCTAGTCATTGCCACTCGAGCAATTCGCTCAGCATTTTCGGGCGTTTGGACGCAGGTGTTAGAAGCAAATTTCTCACGCTTTTGACGTTGCGTGATCAGCTCAGATCTTCTCTCCAAATATTCGATTCATCTGCACCTAATGTGAATCAGCGGACCACTACTGCAGTATGGTGCAGCATCAAAGGGGTTAGGTGTGTGTACTGCCCCGTAGTGAGAAATTATCAGCGACGTCGCCGGTATATTTAGGCGCTGATATTAATATGCAGCATATTTTTCAGAAGCGGGTTCTTTTCAAAATTGACATGTTAGGTTCCTAGCATACGAGTATTATGAGCGGTTTCACGTAGTCACTGGGCTCATAAACGAGGTCTATATATCAACGAAAACACGTGCGCCTCGGACCTATTGTGAGCTGCTTTGTTTGAGATGAAGGGATGGGTTCATCATAGGCGCTGAAATGCAGACATATCCCGAAGATAATGAGGTGAAAAAGCGTTCATTTATATACGCCTCATGGCTTATACATACCAAACGGTGGCAAAACGGGAAGCATCTTGCCTATAATGCTGAAGAAAATTTCTGTCTGGGCATAGCAGCAGTTCAGATTTCATGCTCTGACAGAAGCTTTGTACTCTGTATCACAACTGCGGTAATTGCAGAGCACATTTCATTGAGCGTAAGGGAACTGCAGCGGGTTGCAGGTGGCCGCTGTACAATATTTTTCCCAATAGCAGCTTCAGGCCATGTGCACTGCAAAAGTGCACGTGTGTTTTGTACACCACATAGCTGCTGATGGCGATTGATAAATTCTTTACAATCACAACTAAATGGCACATAACGCTGCTCAAATACTGCTGGAATTTGCGAGAGACTTTTTTTTCAGAAAATTATTCACGCTACTATACTTTCGAGACACTTCCGACAACTCTTTCATGAACCAGTTTTTCTCTCCCCGTCAAGACTTCGGGGCATCGAAGCATCACATTTATTTTTCTTATTTAATATCAGATATCGATTTAAATTGTGCTAATAAATCTCCTCTAATTTTTCTTTCGATTGGTAAAGATCGTGATAAATGGTAACGAGTAGCAGTAAATTGTTTGGGAAATTTTAGAAGATTTGAGTCTCTTACCATTAATTAACGGGCAGTATGTTGCAGCATAACTACGAAGCCAGTTTGTTGCATGTCATCAGTAAACAGTTTTTCATGCAAAGATACTCATTTTTATCCATATTTAGATTAAGTAATTGATGCTTCTATAAGTAGTCCTCTAATTGGTTCTTCCTTTAATCTTACGTTTTCACTAGCTTAATTAAGGTTGGCAGTTATTTAATCGGCACCAAAATTAGCTTCCATTACACAAATAGAAGAATCTACTTGTAACTGATTTTGTAAAATGAAATGAGGATTTTGTGAAAAGTATACTTTCGGTTTTTGCGAGGTATACGAAGCCCTCACAATCGACCTCTCACTTCCAGGCCTTCAATATTCAAAGTGCTGTGGCGGCATTGTAAATTGCTATGGTGTGGCTTTCTATATCTTCTGATTACTGCTTAAGGGTTCATAACGAATACTACACAAACGTTTACCAGTCGATACATGCAGGAAAGTGAGGTGATTTGAAGCACCGGGTGAAGCTAACAACTAGAAGAGCAACCAACCTCAATGAAATTTGCTACCCAAATCCCAATTGCTCCACACGACAATAACCTCGATGAGTTACAAGCCAGGAAGAGCAGCCCAGGAATCGAAACCCCAACTGTAATTCAAAATGGAGATAGCTCTTCGTTAATTTAAGCAATTCCCAGGACCTCACACGGTTATTGCATTATAATTGATCATTACTAGTTATCTCAATCATTCGCCAACTTTCAGAAAAGCCTCTCACTAGATCACTCTCGATTGCGATCGACTGCTCTAACCTCTTGAAGTCTGATTTTCAACACCGACTATAACAGAGGTTCCCAACCTGTGGGTAAATTACCAGATATTTTCCATACAAGCCCCGCCACTACTGCTCATATAAGTTCACCCACTTGTAACTTTCAAAGTAATGCACCTATCGGCTTCAAATTAAATTAAAAAAGGAAAGCATAAAACATTCTTTCGTTTGAGAGTAATTTGAAGTCGATAGGAGCATTATTCTGAAAGTTACAAGTAGGTGAACTTATGTGTTATGACGGCGAGAGAGTCAGATAGGTATATCCAGAAATTTATGTAGCTTACAGAAAATCGTTTCCATACCGTCTAAGGGCCGGAAAAAAAAATGTTTCAATCTTTCGTTTGAGAGTAATTTAAAGTCGATAGGTGCATTATTTCGAAAGTTACGAGTGGGTGAACTTATGTGTTGCATTAGTGGCGGGGCTTATCTGAAGAAGATCCAAATTACCCAGTAGTAGGTAATGAAAATTTTACAATGGGTTGTAACCTAAAAACGTATATTCTTGTTCAACAGCTATTGAGAGTGTACAGTTGATTACGTCTTTTCTTACAGTATTTAGACTTGATGTTAGTTATGTGAGTGTGGTTTTAAATGGATACGACAAAGAATTCTAGAACTTCATGGATATAAGAAACGTTGGTTAAGTTAGGTTTAGAATAAATTACAGTTAAAATAATATTTAAAGTTTAAGTTAGAGAATAGTAGTTTTAAATAGCACAACTGTCATGTATACACTTGCCTTGTAATAAACCCAACTGCCTTGGCATATATTGTTTTTTTATGAATACACAAATCCTGTTTTAAATATAATTTCGTTGACAATAAAAGTTTCTTGAGTTATATTTCGTTTTATTGTGTCCTTGTGTAATGAACTTTGCTGTGTGGGTAAAGCCTGTAGAAACAAGCAAAAGTTTTGGAAGCTCTGGACTAGATCTTTCCATTGGCCACAGAGGTGAGGTAGACCTCAATAGAGTTCCTTCCCATTTGACCCACTTAGAAACGTTTTTCCAGTGTGACGTTTATGCGGTGGTTACTACGACAGCTGTGATGGTTAATACGGCGAAACACACCCAGCGTATCAAATTGAAAGACACAATTGAGACAGCGCGCCTGACAATAAAGTAAGTTCAGAATTTTTCTCCGCGAAAGAAATTAAGAGAGGTCAGCGAATTTTTTTAGGCGATCGATTCCAGCACGCTTTCTGGGGAGAATTTTCCTACCTAAATTCGACTCACTTAGTTACATGAGAGAAATGGTCGAGCTGCATTACCCGTACTAATTTAGACAAAAAACAACTTTCTAGCATAGCTTTCAAATTATCGACTCTAGTTTCTTATTACCAGTTCACATGTAATACATGCACCAAAAGTAAGTCCTTCATCAAATGCATGTAGAAATAATCGTACTAGCATAGCTTCTGACAATAAATCTCCATAACTTTTTACCTATCATTGACACCATGTGCCTCAAAAGAGAAGGTTGCTTTCGGTCAGATTCAAATATTCATCGCCTTCTGTCCAATTTCTGCAAAGATTTCTTGTAGCTGCGCGAAAGGCCGTATTTAGACTTTTAACATGTCAGAATATCATCCCAGTGTCTACTCGTATAATTATTAAAAGTATACACATCATTGTGTCATGTATATGTTTCTTTCATACATTAAACTTGCAAGCAACCAAGCCTTCATTCATACATAAAAAAATTCAGTTTTAAATTCTTGTTGTATTCACGTCCTTACGCGAACAGGTACATAAAGCAAGTTAATTCATTAGCGAGTAATAGCGGAAGAAATAAGTAGTTGCACCTCACACATTCAGCCTCATTTTTTGCTCCGAAACAATTATCACGGGTGTTTCGTAAAACATTTTGTGAGAAATCCCTTAAACGATGAGCATTTATGTAGAATGTTTTTTGGACGAATGGGGGCCTGGGAAATCGCTTTTCAATACGACACTAATCTCTCAGGAAATAAATTTTTCAGCTTGAATTCGGGCTCTATTAGCTGCAAAAAGCCCAAAACAGTCGAATTGCTTTACGCAACTGACGGTTTTCAGTAGACTGTAAGATTATAATGTTTGCTGTAGCTTGCGTATGTTCGAGATCATAAGCTAAATTGCCACAAAAAGTCGTGCACTGCAGTTTCACTTACTCTATATTTTACATTCTCCTATTTCAGGGTTCATAGGTTTCAGTAAAACTGTAAATGGCAAAATTCTAGAAGTGTTTATCAAGTAGCAAAGGTCTGTTTTGAGGGTATTCAAAATTCTAAGTTTTCAGTTACATTTGAAAATGACCCATCATCGCGTTTCATCAATTGAAAAATCAACACAGGACATCATTACAGTAACCGGTATCTATACCAGAACGATACAGAGAACAATAGCACGCTGGAATAAAGATGAACTATGTTCATATCAGGGAAATTGAGGATGGGCTAACATTCTGATTAACAAAGACAGACGCTATTTGAAGAATTTGGTGAAGAAAAATGGGCGTGCATGAACACAAATGATAACAAGCGAGTGTTGAGACGGTCTTAAAACACTAGCTCTCTCTAAGGACTAACTGTGCGTCGAAAGTAAACGAAAAAGAATTGAACCATATGTGAATCCATCAGGAAGCCATTATTGTCAACGGAAAATTGGATGAAAACGTTTTTCATTTACTCGAGAATACCGAAACTGGATGGCTGAGGATTGGAAGTAAATACTGGAGTCAGATGAATTCAAATTCCCCCTCTTTCAGAACGAGTGGCATTTTAGGGTATGATTAAGCCATTGATCTATCCTAAATCGCCTACAGTTTAGGCGTCTGGAGGCAGTTTAACATGGATTTTCCACTCTTGGCAATGACGAAATGAACTCCCAGAACTATTTTCCCGTACTTCCTTACCACGTTCATACTTCTATGGAGTATCATTTTCCTGATGGCAATGGGATCTTTCTTGATGGTAATATTCGTCTCTCCAAGGTTAGAAATGTTCGTAATTGATTTATTGGGAATTAAAGAATTTTAGAGCGGGCGGAATGGGTACCACAATTTCCTGATTTGAACCCCTTTGAAAATAATTTATGAGATAACTTGCAAGGAATCTTCGTGACTTACCACCTCTTTGACCAATATTGACTGTTCTATAAAACAGGGTACTCCAATTAAGTCTAAAAAATAGAGCTGTAGAGGATCCCGAATTGTTTAAATGTCAGGTAGGATGAAAGCTGTTAGTCAAGATCAAAGCGATCAAATCGCTTACTGATAAATTCCTGAATTATTCAATTTTTTGGCGCTACTTAGCGTCTGTTGACATCAGTGTTGTGAATTAGATGTTGTGGAATGATTATTGACACATGGATGAAGGAATTTTAGACCACTGTATTTGCAGCAGCCTTATATTTTGAGGTATTCGATTAGCGTACGTCGCGTTTTACGTTAAATGCAATGTAATTACTGGTCTAGAGAACGAAAGAGTTTCTTTTGTTGTGTTGTATAAAATATCCTATTTTAAAAAATGTAAATGTAAATCTTCTTAAAATTGGGTGTCTGACTACGTCCTGTCGGTGGCATACTCATTTGCAACCTCTTATGTCGATGCCAACGTGTAGTCGGTTCGCACTGTTCGATGTTCCTCAGACACCTCTCTAACCCAACCACGCACACACGTCTCAGCTCTGTTAAGCTTGTCATCGCCACCGTGACGTCCCGCCTCAGCCGTGGAATCATGGAGTGCCACCTAGTCATGTGCTGCTAGTTTTGCGAGGGCTTCCAACGCCCGACCGAGGGCGCGTTCGCTGAAGGGCGTTGGAGCCGGTCGTCGGCGTCGTCTCACCACGTCTTCGGACCGTGTCTACTAGAGGCCCTAGTTCGACACCTGGGACGTCGTCTCTCCGCTCCTCTACTTGCGAGCCTAAGGGATGTGTCGGACGCGGTGAGTGTGCTGACTGTATGGGCGCTTTTGTCAGACACCCTTGTCCGTAGGTCCAAGAAATTACTTCTTGGGAAACATCCCGTTTCTCGGTTCTTTTATCAAAAATTACCGCAGCCTAACTGAATTTGTCATTTATACTTGAACTTGTTCGTTAAACACTATACTTGAACTTGAACTTGTTCGGTAAACATTATACTTGAACTTGTTCGGTAAACATTATACTTGAACTTGTTCGTTAAACATTATACTTGAACTTGTCCGTTAAACATTATACTTGAACTTGAACTTGTTCGTTAAACATTATACTTGAACTTGAACTTGTTCGTTAAACATTATACTTGAACTTGAACTTGTTCGTTAAACATTATACTTGAACTTGAACTTGTTCGTTAAACGTTATACTTGAACTTGAACTTGTTCGTTATAACATTATACTTGAACTTGAACTTGTTCGTTAAACATTATACTTGAACTTGAACTTGTTCGTTAAACATTATACTTGAACTTGAACTTGTTCGTTAAAACATTATACTTGAACTTGAACTTGTTCGTTAAACATTATACTTGAACTTGAACTTGTTCGTTAAACATTATACTTGAACTTGAACTTGTTCGTTAAAACATTATAATTGAACTTGAACTTGTTCGTTAAAACATTATAATTGAACTTGAACTTGTTCGTTATAACATTAAATCCTAAACTTGTACTTATGCTTTCATGATCTTCAGATGGCTGCTATTGGGGAGGCCGTAAGTGGGCTGCCGCCGGAAGCGCCACGCCCGGCGTGTTGCATCGCTGCATGCTAAATCCGCTGGCTTTTTATCTACGAACCCTAAAATTCCTAGCTTCAATCAAATCGGCAAACTTCATTGTTTTTTTTTGTTGGATTTATTTACGTCATCGCTGATGTGTAATCACCCGTAATAAATTAAATTCATTTTGATTCGGGTTGAAAAATAAATTGAATAACTTGTAAATGTTACAATTTTCCCCACTCGGTTTTTTCAATATGTGTGTGATGCAACCTTGTCTCATACATCGTTCGTGTAAGTGGCTTGATGCACACTTCATAAGCTAATTCAAAGCTTACAATAATTTCAAATTTTAGTAATCTAATCGTTCTAATATGGAAATAAGTGGTGAGCTTTGGTAGTTGTAATAACCCAACATTATACTCTATATTTTACTTGGTGTGCAGAAATTGCCACAATTAATGGTAAGATAATTTATTAATGGCATGATAAATGTTTGCTCGCCATGACAATCCTTCGAGATTTTTTCCTTGTCTTGAAGGAATTATCTGGTCTACTTAATTTTTCCAACAGTCATAGCGCTATTCCCTCGCTAAAGCCTCTACGGCTCAGAATATAGCCCTGTCCACTCCAACGTGCCCAGAAAGAAAAAGAATTTCGTAATCTTTAGAGATTCTACACTTACGAGCTACAGTCTGCCACAACCCGATGCCTCTTCGGTGTCATTTCATTCTATTCCAACACATTCGCAGTGTCTAATCTTTACGGCCCATGCCATGATTCTCACTGTGACCTGTGAGAGCATGTGTGCGTTCGTGAAACTACCCAACGTGAGGATGGCCTGCTAGACGAGCGGCTGGCCCATAGGCGGATAATGGCAGGGGGCGACAGCGCTTCGGAGGAGCGTTTTTTTTCCGCAAGAAATGAAGGCCTGACATCAGGACTCCCGTCTCGTCACTATGGAGACCCTGAGACCGGATTACTGTTATGGTGGGTTGCAGTGACGGAGAGCGTTATGTCTGGTCACCCTGTACAGTAATTCTTACCTACTCAATAAAGCAGAAGGTCCACCACTCTGGTAAAATAAATAAATGTGAGACCACAAAAGGTTCTCGCTCATCTGAAGCACACTATGAGCGACGTAAACTAATGGCTAAGATGTTAACTGCTAATTATTGCTCCCCTCAGGGGGATACAACTATTGTATCTATGGGAATTAGCGCTCCCAGGGGGACAATGTGAGGGCCCGAGCTGAAGGTTAGGTAGGCTTTCTTTTTTTTTGTTAAAATAACATAGGATTTTGTCTTGTTGCGGACCAACTTTTTTTCGGTTCACTGCTGTCCTATTTTTTCAACACCTATTACTTTCTTCTTCAACTTTGATCTTGTTTCATGAACTTCTTTCTCATCTTACTGTTTCTATGCCCTTTCTGCATAGATTCCACGTTCCCTTAACTCCATACTAAATGGTGCCTTCTTCCTTCCTCTCTTTGGATCTCATTTGTTGAGGATAGGGAGGCTTAAACTAACTAATAATCTAATCTAATCTAATAATCTGCTAATTATTGCTAGAACTTATTATAGCTGCTAATTTATGCTAGAACTAACCTTAGATGCTTATTTTTGCTTGAACTTACGTTAGCTGTTAATTATTGCTAGAACGTACCTCAACTGCCAATTATTGCTAGAAATTACTTTAACTGCTACTTATTGTTACCAATTGCTGGTCGTTCCTAGACCTACTTCAGAGATAAAGCTGCTGCTAATTTAGGTTTTTAGGTTTACTATTTGCTTTGAGTGTTCTTCCATAAACTTTATTTTACCGCACCGAACAAACCTAACTATGGTTTTTGTTCACAGCCCGTGATCTTCCTCCTTGTGGACGTCCATGGGCTAGTCGTGGAGCTGCGCAGCCGACGTAACTGATAATTCTCTCAGAATGTGCCAACTACTTTCAGGATCCGTCCAGAGTTTCCACCGTTCCTTTCCTTGCCCCATGGAGAGTTTTTCCAAGACTTGGTGTAGCTGGCTTCTTATAAAAGAAGTTAGTTTTCTGTTGAATGTTGGAGGAGTAGTTTTCTGTAAACTTAGATACACTTACAATTTTGCTCTGATATGTGGAGCAGCCTTGTTCGATGTAGCTACTGACAGATAGGCTGCGAAAGTCTGCGATATTGAACCATGGACCAGATTTCTGATCAATTTGGTGACCATACATGTGGCTACAGACGCCACCCGACGGCAAGCGAGTACTGAATGTCGAGTATTTTTCTTTCGCTGCATTCCACATGACGTTATTCTGTTAAAATAATTTTATTGAGAGCTGAGTCAAAGAAACCTTAATCGTTACGCATGCTTGCTTCACTGCATTGATTTTTTTCTATTTTCAAATTAATTTTTAACTTTAATCTGTTAGTTCTTTAATGATATGCAGGTGAACCACCAAGAAATGCTCTTAAGAAATGCTTCTGCTACCTAATAAAATTTTAATTTCTCTGCCTATTTACTGAGGCTTCAAATTGAGGTCGACAGCACTGTTGGTTTGATACAAATGAAACGCAAGCCTTTAGAAAGTCTGTGAAAAAAATTTTCACAAAACTTTTTCCCCAATCTCCCAGCAAGCAATGCTGATGCTGTGAAATTTTTGCCAATCACTATTTCGAAGAAGGAACCGAATCGATAAACGATCTCTTAGTTAGCTACCGTTCATCTGATGTAGGATATAAGCTCTCTCTATTACACATGTTCGCATGCAGACTAAACTTCCCTTGTGCATCAACTTTCTAACAGAGAAAGAATGATTATTCATAGCGAACCTAACATACCATTTCTCCTCCCTGTCATAATAAATTACACACTGTATCACTAAGTTATAAAAAATGTTTCGTTGTTCTCCAGTTCTTAAGTGTCGAATTAAATGATTGCCCGAAAGCCAAACAACTACCTACAACTACTGTAACGTATGTGTTCCTAATTCTGTGACGCCAAATGCTCTATGTTTCAGTTAGATTATACCTCAATGAGGGCGTTCCCTCCTTAAGCATTGTTGATTTTGCATTCGAAATCAATTTTTTGATCAACCGGCTGCAAGTACCGCATGATAAGATATTATACGTATATTCAATACATTTTATGGTGAAACATTACGTTCTAAAATATGTCTTGGAATTCTTAAGAAGGGAGTGTAATAACGCAAAAAAAAAATAGCTATACCTCTGACGTTGATAATTATCAGCTAATCGTTCACCCGTTGCCAACGGCAGCGATCGTGTGATGCCCATAATGTCAACTTTTCTTTTTCTGTCAAGACACGACAGATATTACAACCCAGGTAGCAAGAAATTATTAGGCCAATATTGGGTTGATAATTATTTATTGACCCGATATTGGAATCTTGGATTACAATAATAGGCTAATAACAAGACAATATCGAAAAAAGAAATACTTATTTATGAAATCAACTTGTTATTGGGACAATGTAGTAAATAGTTTTATTTATAATATTAAACTAACGGTGTATATGTGTATGATATTCATATAAGTGGAAACTATCTCATAATAATTAATAATCTCGCATTTTAATAAAAATTTGTTAAAATAAAAATTATTATTGCCCAAACATTGGGTTGATTTCGTACGCCAATGATACGGAGTAATTTTGGATAAAATGTACCAATTAAGTTAATGAATAGTTATTTGAGTCATTAATGAGTGCAGATATATTTGACAGATTTCAAGAAATGTGAATACGTTACTATAATTTGTATATTCAGAATTACTGTCATCACAGGTTCATAGTTCTTGTTTTTTCAGTCGTCCAATGAGTTTCGAAGTTCTAGTTTTTTGAAAAAAATATGCTAAAATCTTTTGTCATATGTTACTATAGCAATAAATGTCTATGTATTGAACAATTACGCACACTTGACGGGATCAAATTGCTTGCACAGGTTGCCCGTTCACCTTGTATTTTTCTAAGTAACACCTTGTAGTGCTATACCTTAGTTACCCCTCAAACCTCAATTTTAGTCTATTTATGTTCAGTAATTATGATATTCTGGGTTCCTCTGCGTATCATCGATACTTAATGGGGTGGGAAGTATAAGTGAGTCCGCCGCTTCAAACCGCAAAACGGAACCCAGTGGCTGAAGTAGCATCACCTGGTCTTATAACCTCGATAACAAGTCCATAGTGGCAGCATAATTAGCTGATATTGGATTAATGAAAATATCATTATCGGAACAATTTTGTTTTACCAATATCAACCTTATCTCAGGAATTGAATACTAAGCCAATGATATTGTAGGGAACACCTCATTATCAAATCAATATTGACACAATAATTAGTTGATAATTATTTTAATAGAATAACGTCATGTGGAATGCAGCGAAAGAAAAATACTCGACATTCAGTACTCGCTTGCCGTCGGGTGGCGTCTGTAGCCACATGTATGGTCACCAAATTGATCAGAAATCTGGTCCATGGTTCAATATCGCAGACTTTCGCAGCCTATCTGTCAGGGTGATGATAATATTGTCATTGGGCCAATATATTTTTCCAATATCATCGAATTTTCCAAAATAAGGTATTTCCTCAATGTTCATTTTGAATATCCAGTCAATATTGAGACTGTATATTGCCTCAATATTAGGTCAATAAATTCTGCTACCATGGAATAATGACAAAATTATTTTCTTCAGGAAACTTTTTTCCTCTCATCTAGCTTAAAGTGTGCTAGTGAATTAATTGAAGCAGTTGCGAAAATGAAAATTCAATTGTGAATTTCGGAACATATACTTTATCGTACATAAGCCAATAATATCATTTCTAAGCCTATGAAGTCATAAGCTTTTACCCAGATCTCTATAACCCTTTATTTACATATATGTACAACGTACATGTGAAGAATAGTTGCTAAATCGCTGAGTAAATTATATCATTCGTAATGTAAATATAGAATCTTTATAGCTATTTGTTATTTTGACGCAGCATCAATTTATAACAGTGTTTTCATATCTTCTCATATTAGCCAATGTCGTTTTTTTGTGGAATGACGAGTGAATAAGTAACCTAAACGGTCTAAGAACTTTGTCTCTGACATTGAATTCACAGTGTATCTACTCAGAAAATGTGAAACTAAATCACTGGTGCGTTTCCACCTTGAGATCTCGCTTTCTAGGTACACCAATACGGTAGTGAATTTTATGAAGTAAAACAATATTCTTTACTTCATTGTAAATTCGATAGAAATCCCGACGATTACACGCATCCAGAAAGCATCAAATCATAATTCACACATAGACAAGGTTTTCAGTAAATGTAATTATGATTATGACTCACTTGTTACAATGCGATTCACGAACTTGGCGCGCTGTCCAATTCTGCCTCCTAAATTATGAATAAATAAAAATGCATGTGCTATGAGTCTTGGGTTTTAGAAACTATTCACTTCACTTATTCCTATGGATATGCATGCATTGTGAACCTTGAAAATGATTTTGACGTGAATGAATTTTCATTCATTCAAACGCTCGTGTTGTATAATGCTTTTGTATTTTATGTTGGCCAGCCCTTTGTTATTACTTGAAAGTCATCGATGGTTGTATTATTTGAGTAAGATATTTTCAAATTAGCCGTGCTGTGAATCTGCTCCGTCGGAGCGGTGCTTGACGTATATTATAGGATCGCAATGCCGCAGAGTAAACATTTTGTCTGCCACTTTCACTAAACAAACTCTCAGCGACACGTGTCATTATTGCGCAACCGTGTGGGCTCATGTATCAATTTGAAGACTTCATCTATCAAGGCGTTTTTGTTTCAGCGTCTCAACGTTTTTTTTTTTCGGTTGGTCAGTAGATTGTTGAATTTTTTCTTTGTCTTTTTTACAACTTAGACTAACTAGAGGAGTAAATTTTCACTGTAATGCTCTCAGCTTCAATTACTGTTTTGAAAACTTGAATGCTTTGGCAGCATTTCCTTCCATACATCTTTATATATCTATATGTTGGGTGGGTGGCACAAAAAAATGAATACACTGAAGTTATCGTCCTACATCTAAGAGATGCCTACAGGAGCAAGTTAAATCGTGTCTGGTGAATTCAAGATGGTCCAAAAAATAATTTTTGTTCAAGATTTCTTTTGAGTAACTTTTCGAAAACGCGTGATTTCGATTGGTCACACAATCGAATGACCACCGCGTTCTCCCGATCTCACACCGTGTGACATTTTTCTTTGAGGGTATTTGAAGAACTTCGTACTTTCAACACCCCCGAGAGACTTAGAAGCTATGAGAGATGGGATTATTCATAACGTTAATGCTATCAAGGAAAATCTCGAACTTATGAGAAGAGTGATTAAGACAATGAGAAAAAGATGTCAACATTGCATAGAAAAAAAATAGTTGTGATTGAATAATGAAGTGTTTGTTATTATTTTGTTACTATTTGGTTTAGTTTTTGACTTAGAAGTATAAATGCTCATTTTCACTTTTTCATCCAAATTTCTTAATAAGTTTGAACTTTTTATTGCAGAATGAATCTTTCTGTTTCTCCGCGTAAGGGTCAAATTGGTGGTCTTTCCTGAAATGGATTTTGTGCAACAACTAAAATCTGAATAAAATTATTATTTCAGAGTTTAAGAGGGAATTTAATTCCGAAGAAATTTATTCCAAAAAGATTTTCAAACGTACATTTATTGTACTTACGAGTTTCTTTGATTTGCTTGTAGGTGAAATATATTTATGAAATGAAGGGATATTTCCGATTAAAGAACTGATCGGTTGTAGCTATGACATTTCATAATTTTTTTAATAGAAAAGTCTTAAAAGATTTGAACGTACGTTAACGAAAGAGTTTTAATAATTACTTTTCAAAACAGTGTATACGGCTTTTTAGCCAACCTATACCGGGTGTCACACAAAAATGTCCCCGACTTTTTAATTGATAATATCACCGCTTTAAATTAACATACTTGATTTTTCTTCAGAATGTTGTAAATTTTGTTTCTTTTTCGAATAATTTAAGTTTTGAAATTCGTTTAATAATCACTTTACAGTGATCGATTTACAGAAAGAGGTAGAAAAACTAATTGTTCAAAGAAAAAGTTTTGAAAACAACACTGGTGTTCTTCATTTCTCAATCCTTACTGTTAAAAATAATTTCACAATGATGTATCCTACATACCACCAAGTATGTCTCTCCTCCATCATTAACAATTCTTCGACAACGAATTGAAGAAGTATTTCAAGAACTGAAAGAAAACGGTGAAATAATCTGCAAAACTCTTCGTTCAATGGGGGCTCGAAGTAATACTTGCATTGAGAGAAATGGAGGGTATGTCGAAGCTAAATTACTTTATTTTTATTTAATCGTTATTTGAGGGAATGATTTGTTACTCTTTTAAATTTCTGATTGTTCGTATTTTTGGAAGTACATAATAAAGAAGAATATCAATGTGATTTTAAAATCTTTTCCTCTGAACAATCATTTTTTCTACCCCTTTCAGTAAATCGATCATTGTAAAGTGGTTATTACACGATTTTCAATTTATTCGAAAATGGAACGAAATTTACTACATTACAAAAAAAGACAATTATAATATGTTAATTTAAAGCGGAAATACAATCAATTAAAAGTGAGGGACATTTTTGTGGAACACAGGGTTTATGAACGGTCTTTTAAGCTTGTTGATTTTTATTTATATACTTAAATTGTTGTTTAAACTCATTACAAATATAATGTCATGTTTTGTCGTTCGTTGTGCTGATTATTGGACGTTGTCGACAAATAACTCAGTTTTTATCGTGTTGGTTTTCGTGTCCCATTTTATGCATTTCATTCATAAGTAACTGCTTATCTTTCACTGTCTACAATCACGAGTTGAGCCCCAGTTGATGTACATATTTATGTCACTGAATCGAGTTAAGCTCCATTGAACAAAAACAAAGAAGAAAACAGAGGTCAACTTAACAGCATTTTAAAATTCTTACTCTAGAAAATTATTATGAATTCGTACGTTTGGTAGATGATTGTTTTCAGGAATAAATTCATGAAATCAATGTTCTCCAAAAACAGATCTAAGTCGTCAAATCTGTCCTAAGCTTTAAAGTGGGTTACCAGTTCAACACCTAATATCATAATACCAGAGTAAATGACGCTCGTTAAAATTCAATTAAAGAAGAATAGAAATACATTACATGTTTAATCTTAAATTCTGCGATGAAAATGTAGAGTTATAGCTCCCTGAGAGAATGTAAGTTCAAAACTTGCCTCTTTTTAACCTGAAACTGATATTAATTAATACGTTTCCCAACATTCACCACTTAATGGAAATTCAGGGGCAAACAATTTGATAGTGCATTGAAAAATACATCACATTTACTCGACTTCTGGTCGGAGCTATGATGCTGATTGAAATACAAAGTGAATTAAAGTTTCTAATACAAGTGAGAGAATGTGAGTCTCTAATTGATACCCGAGTAATACGCACATGAGGGAATCAAATTCTATAGCTGAGGAGCAAGCAAATGTCTGCTTGTAGAATAAATCCACTCTCACTTTTCTAACTCCTTTCTACGCATCAAAATTTTGAGCGGAAGTGTCTCTTAGCGCTCGGTCACCTCAGCGACAAATACAGTTATAACCTAGCGATACTCTTATCTCGACGTAGCCCATCTGTGACGCCTAACCGTTGCTTTTTCCTCCTAGTGTTTCTTCCTAATGACATTATCAAATGTTTTAGTTAGCGTGTCTCCCATGCAGGTTTTATACGTACGGCTTAATATTTCATTTAAAAAAGTTTCAGTTGGCACCAAATTCCTGATAATTAGGCAATATTATAGAATTACAGTCCCAGCGTATAATCAACTCATACTTAAATTTGAAAAGGTAGTCATGTCGGAGTACGGCGAACAGAGGATAGTAGCAGGTGGTGCAAGGGAGCATACTCAGCAACAGGTGTTCTTTCTTCTGATAGTCGCATTTTTAATTATTTTATTTCTGTATTTTCGTAGCTGAGCTCATGTATGTTCGGGTTTGGGTGTACTGGCTTTAAATACAACCGTCCGACGGGACAGGAGGTCCTCTTCGACCCCGAGGACGCAGTTGTACGTAAAATTTCGTTTTATGACTCATTTTATCAATCTAGTCCTCACTAACTGTGTGTCTCGATTCCTGAAACACGATTTGGAACTGCAGTTTATCTGTTAGAAATATGAAAATTGAATTTTATATCCACAAGAATATAAAATTTTTTAAAAACTTTATACGTTGTTC